>PVLD010017991.1:0-40189 GCA_004027595.1 Dinomys branickii | reverse complement strand
TCTGGGTATTGCAGAGGATGAGGAAATGGTCACCATCGAGGGTCATCAGATTTCAAGAATAGTTCAAGGATGCTGGATCCAGGGTTTGTTTCTATTCCTGAGAGTAGAGGAGAAGCTCCTCACTGTTCTGCTGTCCTTGGCTGTGCACTGTCACATGCTCAAGGAATCAGTCTGTATCACAGTTACTTCTGTTTGAGAGCTGTACACTATAATCCCTATCTATGGCTGAAGAGAACACACTGCAATTTTGAAAGCTTTTATACTCAGCTGATTTATCGATTGGAAACAAGACTTTAGGGACTCCTAAGAAAGCTCATATTTCTAAAATTAGAAGGAGAAAGGAAAGAAGTTTTGGAAAAGAAAGACATTTGCATATTAAAGTAAATCCGTTTTACATCAACATTATATTGCAAAAGTAACTTTAGTATTTAAAGGATGATATGGCTCAGGTATGTGAATGCAGCGCGCATAGTATTTATACTGCATTTTACAGTACCTCGCAGCTTTCAGCCCATAGATACAGATGCATTCAAAATAAGATGTTCTGTTTCGGTTTTGTTCCAACCAATTTCCTTATATAACAAGACATAAACAGCACGTACATATATTTTACATACATTAATGAGAATTATTACGCATCTATAATAGTATAGCCTTAAAAATAATATAATTCAATTCTTACCAAATTTTGAATGTTCCACTGTTTCTAATTAGTTTTTGAAGTGAACAATTTTATGTTTTATTGGTTACTAATTCCTGCTGCCTCGTTGATTGTTTCATCTTTGCTAACTTGCTGAATATTTATTGTTTGGATTAGGAATTCAAAAAATGTTGAATAACTCTAATGCTGACACCAAAATATTATTTTTTCACTCTATTATTTAAAATGCTCTTGGTGCACAGTTTGTTTAAAAAGATTCGTTCAACAGCATTCAAAGAAGGCCTAATTTTATTGATACTGTTATTGGTTCTTTAACATAAAATCTTCAGAATTGGTGAATGGAGTGATTGTCTCTGCCATTTATCATCTGTAAGGAGAGTGAACTTCTATGCCTGACGTTCATCTATCCTGGTTGTGAATCATTGCTATAGTTTTAGCAATATCTGTATTTTCACTTGGAAGGGTTTCAGTTTTATCTTTAATTATCAAATACTAAGATATATAAATATATATAGCTACAGTGTTACATGTTTGTACATATTTATATTATCAAATGATTAAATCAAATTGATTAATGTAGTCATCGCCTCTGATATCTCTTCATGTGGATGAAGGTGGACCGAGATTTTACTGTTTTTCCATTGACATAATATTAGGAAAGTGTCTTCCTCCTGAACTAACGCATTCAGCCAGAAATGAATTCTTGTTAACATCACATGCTATATGTATTCCAATAAGCACATTCTTCTTCTCCTTGCAAAAATATAAGGATATTCTTAAATTATCAGATTTTATTTTGAGGGGGTTGGGGATATAGCTCACTCACAGTAGCACCTTCCTGGCAATTGCAAGGTCCTGAGTTTGATTCCCAGTACCAAAAAAAAATTTTTTTTATTTTGAATATTTATATAAGCTCAAGTTACCTTCATAACAAACACACTTTGTTTTAGCCCCCTATATTCCTCTTTTAGAAAGAAATTTGTCGAAATTTGTTTCAGAACTATTGCTTGAACCCTCCATCTGTCCCCTGAACTGCATCCTAAGGCCATTATTTTGCCTTTTTGAGATGCACATTTGATAAGTTGTTAGCTGCTAGGGCTGGGCACTAACTTGAGTTCTGCTTCAGCCTTCCAAAGTGCTAGGGTTACAGGTGTGCAAAACCAGGCCTAGATTTCAGTCTTATGCTTGAGAAGCAAAATAATCCATAATCTACTCAGGCCCAAAATGCATTACCCATTCATTTCAACTGTTAAAATCTCATAGAAAATGATGTATAACTTGACCTTTGTTTTTAACCCAGGCAGTTGTGATAGTTATATTTTAATTTTCAAAACTAAAGCTCGTCTTCACTGAACATCAGTGTGATAACTTAAGATTTCCTTAAAGAGTCTGTGGAGGGTCTCATTCTCTTGCTTGATGCTGTTGATGTTTATCCCTGAAATTGTTTCACTCCATCAGCCTTTCCTGCTTGAGGCCTATTGTACTGATTTTTTCCAGGGAAAGAGATTTACTGATTACTTTGTTTCGGGTTGATTTTCTATTCTCAGTCACTAAAACTAAATTATTTTCTATATTTTAAAATTGTCTCTTCTCCTTGTTGAGGTAAAGGATTACTTTACTCAAGCTTATTCCTCCTTTTTATTTCCTTGCCAGGAAACACAGAGCTTATGTATTTTTGCCCCGAGCCGGCTTTTGCCGCCATCACTTTTCCCTCCTGTCCATATCTCTAGGGATCCTGTTTCCTAAACAATGGCACTATTTTCTGTATGACCTAAGGGGACTTCATTGCAGTGACTAGTGGTTTATACCTTGTCTGACATACACAATGAGTGTGTGTGTGTGTGTGTGTCTGTGTGTGTTATACATGTGCTATTTTTTGGGGTTTTTTTTAATTTTAAAGACAAAAGAATGGAGACATATAAACCAAAATAACACTAAAACATTACAGAAAATAGAAAATTATGGAGAAGATTATAGGAATTAACACTGGATGCTATATTACATGATGTTTTCTTTGCATTTATTAACACAAAAACAATAAAGGAAATACCAAATTATAGAGAAGATAGTAGGGAATTTACACTGGATGCTGTGTTACATAAAGTTACCTTCATGTTTGTTACTCAGTTATACAGATGGTGGCCCATTTTATTAATCAGTTTTCTCCACCCTCATCTTCGTTGTTGTAGCACCCTATCAGTTGTCTTCCCTCTGGTAGTACCTGCACTTTTTGGTTTAGTTATTCCCTCAGGCTCTCACACTGGAGAGAGACATGGCTGCTTGAAATTATGCTGTAAAAATCATGGGTGTACACAAATTGCTATGGCAGGAGGTGGAAAGTCACCCATCCTCATAGACGATAGATAGGCAGGGAACCAGGTTCACTATGGTCAAGCCCCCACTGACAAGCCCTCCAGGCCATCGGGGGTCCAATCAAGTAGGCGGTGTTATGGTGTGAACCCCAAGGCTCTGCCTCAAAACAGCACGTCCACAGGCCGGGACAAGTCCTTGGGGATACCCAGGCAGACTGCTGGGCTCCGCCCTGTGGAGGCACTTCTGGGGGCCCAGTCAGGTCCACGGGGTCACCCCTGCAGACCTCATGGCTCTGCCCCAGGGTGCCGCTCCTGGGGGCTGGGTCGAGTTCAAGGGGTCACCCCAGTGGACCTCCAGGCTCTATCCCAAGCCTCGCTGCGGGAGTCCCAGTTCAGGTTTTCATGGTACTCATGTAGCCTGGAGTGAGCCCTCTCCCCCCTCAGGCTGCTGAGCTTCCTGTCAAGGCCCCTGGGGTCCCCTCATAGGCCTCTAGTGTCTCCCTGCAGGCCACCTATGACTCTTTGGAGGCTATTACCACCCAGCTAGAAAACCGGGTCCGCACCCTACTTCCAGGTCTTCACCTCCTCCCACCTCTCAATCTCCGGTGTTGCCACTCCCCGCCCCTTGCATCTGGACATTGGGTGCATTTATGATGCTGGGCACAAGTGGTGTGAGGTCTCTCCCACCCATGTTCACTGTGGTGGTCCAGGGTGTGTACTAAGTTTAGTTATTAGTTCTAGGAGAGAATTGGAGGATTTTCTCGGGTCTGCTGTGTAGTGTATTGCATTGAATCTGTACAACAATTTTGGGACTATGGCAATTTTCGCAATGTTGGTTCTTCCCATCCATGAGCAAGGAATATTTTTCCATTTACAGAAGTCCTCTTCAATCTCTTTTTTCAGAGCACTATAATTTATGCTGCATAGATCTTTTACTTCTTTTGTTAGATTGATTCTTAAGTATTGCATCTTTTTAGATGCTATTGTGAAAGTTGTGGTTTCCCTAATTTCTCTCTCAGTCTGTTTGTTGCTGGTGTACAAGAATGCTATTGATTTTTGAGTGTTAACTTTTTATCCAGCTACACTGTTGAATATCTTTATTAAATCTGTAAGCTTTTTGGTGGAGTATTTGGGGTCTTCTGTATAGAGTATCATGTCATCTGCAAATAATGATAATTTCACTTCTTCCTTTCCTACCATTGTTCCTTTCATTTGTCTCTCTTCTCTAATTGTTCTGGCTAATATATCCAATACTATATTGAAAAGGAGTGGTGACAGACAACATCCTTGTCTTGTTCCTGATTTTAAAGTGAAAGCTTTCAATTTTTTGACCATTTAGTGTGATGTTCACTTTTGGTTTATCCATAGATGGCTTTGATCAGATTGAAGTAAAGACCAATTATTCCTATTTTCTGTAGGGTTTTTATCATGAATGAGTGCCGGACTTTATCGAACACTTTTTTCATAGATGGAGATGATCATGTTATTTTTGTCTTTGGCTATATTGGCATGTTCTATAACATTAATTGGTTTGTGAATATTGAGCCATCCCTACATTCATGGCATGAATCCCACTTGGTCATGTTATATAATCTTCGTGATGATTTGTTGTATTCTGTTTGCTAGCATTTTACTGAGAATTTTTGCATCTATATTCATTAGGGAGATTGGGCTGCAGTTCCCTTTTTTGTTGGGTCTTTCTCTGGTTTGGGTATCAGAGTAATACTTGCCTCCAGGAATGAGTTGGGGAGAATCCTTCTTTTTCAATTTCATTAAAGCATTTGAGAAGAATTGGTGTTACATCTTCTACAAATTTTTTGTAAAATTCAACTGTGAATCCATCAGGACCTAGGCTTTCCTTCATTGGCAACTTTTTTATTACATTCTCAATTTCACTGGCTGAGTTTGAGTTATTCAGGATTTTTATATCTTCTTCATTCAGCTTTGGTAATTCTTATGTGTCTAGAAATCTGTCCATTTCCTCTGTGTTCCATCCTATGAGAGTAAAGATTTTTGAAGTATCTATTGATGATCTTCTGCATTTCTTCAGGATCTGAAGTGATTTCACCCCTTTCATTCCTTATTGCATGTATTTCAGGTTTTCCTTTCCTTTTCTTGATAATGTTGGCCAGGGGTTTATCTACTTTTTTTATTCTTTCAAAGGACCATTTCTTCGATTCATTAATTCTTTGCATTTTTTTTTTAGTCTCCATTGCATTAATTTCTGCCCTGAGCTTTATAATTACCTGTCTTCTTTTGGCTTTGGGTTTGACTTGCTCTTCCTTTTGTAGGAGCTTGAGGTGCTGCATAAGATTGTTTATTTGTGCTCATTTTGTTTTCCTGAGGTAGGAATTCACCACTTTAAATTTCTCTCTGAGGACTGCTTTCATTCCACCCCACATGTTCCTGTCATTTGTACCTACATTTTCATTTGATTGTTCATAGTGTTTAATTTCTAGTTTGATTTCATCTGTAACCAGTTGATTGTTCAGGAGGATATTATTTAATATCCAACTGTTTATGGAGTTTTTGTGTTTTCTTTTGTCATTAATTTCCAATTTCACTACACAGTGGTCCAATAGTGTACATAGGATAATTTCATTCCTTTGCATTTACTTAACAGTTGTATACGCTAGCCTATGGTCTATTTTAGAGAACATCCCATGTGCCTCTAAGTAGAATGTGCATTCTGATGCTGTTGGATGGAACACTCTGTAATGGTCTACTAAGTCCATATGTTCACATGTTTGATTAAGTTCTGTTATTTATTTTCTGACTTTTTGTTTAGTTGATCTGTCTCTTTGTGACAATGGTGTATTGATTGTTATGATTGTGTTTCTGCTTATTTCACTATTCATGTCTGTTAAAATTCATCTTATATCACTGGGTGATCCTGTATTTGGTGCATAGATGTTTATCACTGTTATCACTTCCTCTTGAATTTTCCCCTCACAAGTGTCCTTTTTTTATCTCTTGATTGTTCTTGGTTTGAAGTTCACATTGTCTGCAAACAGTATAGCTACACCCACTTTTTCTGGGTTCCTGTCATGTGGAGTATTGTCTTCCATCCTTTAATTTTCAGTCTATAAATTTCCTTTTGAATTAAATGTGTTTCCTGTGTATAGAATATAGTTGGATTTTATTTCTTCATACACTCTGCCAGTCTGCTTCTTTTGGTTGATGTACTGAGACCATTTACATTGATGGTTATTACTCATATATACTGGCTTATCTTTGTCATGTTATTTTTCTGCTGTTGCATCCTCTTTTTTCCCTCTGTTTAATTGCTTGCTCTGCTTGGTGGTTTGTTTCTGTGGTTCTTGAAGTTGTGGTCAAGAACAACTTGAAGTTGTGGTCAAGAACAACAAAAAGATGAAAGAGTTCATCTCTTTCTGCAATATCTTTTAGAACTCTTTGTAGGATTGGTTTGGCACACATGAATTTCTTCAGTTGTTCTTTATCATGAAAATATTTTATTTCTCCATCAAATTTGAAGGATAGTTTTGCACTGAATTCTGTCTGGGTTGGAAGTTGTTTTCTTTCAGAACCTGAAGTACTTCACTCCAAGCTCTTCTTCATTTGATGGCTTGTGTTGAGAAATCTGCTGTGATTCTCATGGGCTTTCCTTTATAGGTGATCTGCCTCTTTTCTCTAACAGCTTTTAATATTCTGATGTTTTGTTGTGTTTCTGGGATCTTGATCACTATATGTCTGGGTATAGATTTATTTTGCTTATGTTTAATTGGAGTTCTATATGCTTCACTTAACTGTATGTCCGATTCTTTTTCCATGCCTGGGAAATTTTGTGCTATTGTTTCTGCAAATAGTCTTTTTATGTCATTTGTGTTGACACTTGATATTTCAGTGATACCTATTAATCTGACATTGTTTTTCTTTGCTTTGTCTTGCAGTTGTCGAATTATTTCCTGATTCCTTCTTTTTCAGATATCCCTCCTTTCACATTCCTTAGTGGCAATGCTGTCTTCAAGCTCTGAAAGTCTGTCTTCAGCTTTGTGCAGGTTATTTGGTCAGCTTTCAATGGAATTTTTAATTTCCTGGATATTTGTTTGATTCTGTTTCATACATTCTACTTCTTTTCCATATTGTTCAGTCATTTTTCATGACTTGTCTGTGCTCTTTTAGTTTCTTGTCGATGTCCTCTTTGGATGTGCTGAGCACTTCTTTCATTATTGTTGTCATATTTTTTTTACCTGAGACATTATTTCTGACCTTATGTTTTCTGTAGGCTGATGGAGTTGTTTCTTTACTTCAATTGCTATCATTTCAGAAGTTTCAGGTGTATGACTTCCAGGCCCTTCTCTGTTGATGTCTTCTGGACTTGTTTTGCTGGTGTGGAGGTCTGGGATTGCATTTTTCTCCTTCATTTTGTCATTTTGAAGATCCAGAGTTTTTCTGTATTGCAACCTCACTCTCCCAATTGTGTGTGAGTGGCAGAGCAAGAGTCTGAAGATCTCCAGTGCTCAGTGCAGCTCCTGAGATGGAGAGTGGTGGCAAGGTGGGGTTCCAGATGCTCCCAAAGCTTTCTTGCACTCAGTTGGCTCCCAGGCATGTGTGAGAGGGACAGGGGAGGCTCACTGGAGACCGTGAAGCTCTCTGGGGTTTGGTCCAGCTTTCACAAGAGTAGTGGGGATGCAGATCATGGTTAACAAGGCTTCAGATATTGCCCAGGACAGAGCCTGTTTCCTACACTGGAAGGAGAGGGGTGAGGGTAGACCACCTGAGGCCACTGAGTCTGTCCAGGTTTCAGCAGGTCTCCCAGGGGGGTGAGGGTTGTTCAGGGAGTGACCACTGAAGCCCAGAAGTTGTCCAGTGCTCCACGTGCCTCACATACCAGTAGCGGAGTTACGGGAGCAGCTCACTGAGGCTCCTAAAGATGTCTGTGGTTTAGCCCAGTAACTTCAGACATGGTAGGGTTGTGGTAAATGACCACTAAGGCCCCAGAGAGTGCCCAGGACTCTGCCTGCATACCATGATGGTCAGGGCATGACAGCAGTTGCTCACTGGGGTTTCTGAACATGTCTGAGGTTCAGCCCAACCCCTGCAGACACACTATGGCTGCAGTGAGCAAACACTGAGGCCCCAGAGGGTGGCCAGGACTCCACCTACATATCATGCTGGTCAGGGAGGTGCAGCAGTGGCTCACTGGGTTCCTGAAGAAGTCCAGGTTTCAGCCCAGCACCAGCAGACACACTATGGGTGTGGAGAGTAGACACTGATTCCCCAGAGGGTGCCCAGGGCTCTGCCTGCCGCATATGCTGGTCAGAGAGGCTCACCAGGGTTCCTTACACTAAACTTTCTAACTTTACTGTGGATAGAAACCTCCTAGGGATCTGTTCTTGATGCAGGATTTTTTATAATTAAGTTTATTGGTACATTTTGGGTATGCATAATGATCACATCCATCACAGGGAATTTGTACCAGTACATGGCATATCTTACTTCCTCCTTTTATCCATCCCTCCCTCTCCTCAGCGCCTCTTCCCCTCCTTGTTTACAAAGCTTTGTTTCCATTTTATTCCTTTTTTCTCGATTTTTTCTTTTTTCTCCCACACCCCCCACCAAATTCCCCTTTCCCTTTGAAAAATTACTTCCTATTTCATAATATCTATTATACATTTTCATTCTTATTTACACTTTAGTTTCTTACACCAGAGAGACAAGGTGATATTTACACATACGTGTTTGATTTATTTGACTTAAAAATATGATCTCAAGGTCCTTCGATTTAGCTATAAATGTCTCAAATTTACCCTTCTTTAGGGCTGAGTATCACTCCATTGTATAAAAAAAAAACCCACATCTTTGTTATTCATTTGTTGGTTGATGGGCGTTTGAGTTGTTTCCAGGATTTAACTATGCCAACTATGCTGCTATAAACATGGGTGCACATATATCACCATGGTATGATGCTTTTTATTTTTAGTGGAAGATACCAAGAAGGGGAATAGCTAGGTCAAATGGAACTTCTAGTCCTAGTTTTTTGAGGAATCTCCACATTTATTTCCACAGTGTTGCACCAGTCTACTTTTGCACCAACTGTGTAGAAGTATACTTTTTCCTAACAGCCCCATCAGCATTTGTTATTGATTGATGATAATTCCCACTCTTTCTGGAATGAGATGGAATCTCAACATTGTTTTAACTTGCATCTCTCAAGTGATCGTGATATCAAACTTCTCTATGTATTTATTTGCTGTTTTTGCTTCTTCTGAGATGTGTTTATTCATTTCAAATGGCCATTTCTTAACTGGGTCTACAAAAAAATGGCAACTAGGATTTTATCATATTAAAAAGCTTTTGCACAGCAAAAGAAATCACCAACACAGTGAAAAGACAATCCATAGAGAGTTAAAAATTCTTAGCCAGTTGTTCTTCAGAGAAAGGACTAATATCTAGAACATATAAAGAACTAGGGGGTCCATGTGAAACATTAGAGTTGCTGGGACCCCCATCAAGTTTTCCTATTCAGTAAATGTGACATGAGGCTTGAGAATTAGCATCTACTTTTCCAGTGGGAACATCCCTTTAGCCACTTAGAAAATATAACTCACCCAAGAAGAGAAAATATAGTCAAAATTTTAAAAAAGCACAGATAAATTAAAATAGCCAGAAAATAATTTAGAAGTTATCTGAAAGTGGACATCAAAATATGAATAATATTAACAGATAAATCATATAAATAACCATATATTATAAATAGAATACACCCTTTAAGTTGCCAATTTGATGGAAAAGTAAAGAATGTTCTTATTTCCCACTTAAAAAGACAGTTATAGACATAAACATATGTGGAAAATGCAAAGACATAATATGAAGGGAAATATGAAGATATTACTATTCAAACTCCAATCAGAATTATTCTAGTAGATGTACTGAGATCAGATAAATTCAGTAAAAACTTAAGAAACAAAATAAAAATGTATGATGTATTTATAATAGCGTGGAGGCTTAAATTATCACAAAGAAATAGTTGCGATTTTATGTATTACAATGATTTAAGATAATGTTATCCATATATATAGAAGTTTGACAGGTTGTTCTAAAGCCAAAGCTGCTATACTTGCTTCAGATAAATTCTAAGGCTTTATGGGGGTAGTTCTAAAAAAATTAAATCTTCTGGTTGTTTCTCTTCAGTGATGATATTGTCATACTCGGGCTGATGTATAAAAAATGTACCAGTAACTGACTGTCTAAATAATCATTTACCTTTAAGAGTTGCACAGGCTGAGAAAATTGAGAATCCCTTCCTGCCTTAAGAGTGTATCTTACCAATGTGCACTCACACAGCAAAATGATGAAGCAACTCATCCTGAAATATTAAGACCAGTAATTTCCTTCATGAGAAATTCATTACCATAACCCATACAAGTCTAACTACCTCCTAAAAAAATCATTGCATTGAGCTTAAATTCTCATTATGTGAGTGTAGGGGAAGAACAGAAACATGGATAATAAGTGATAGTGCACTGGATTGGAAGATAAACATTGATTGTCTTTTCCCTAAGGACTTCTATGCTCTCTATGCAGGCTCATGCCCAACAACTACCAGAACTATCTAGCCTTCATTTTTGCCATAGAAGAGATCAACAAGAATCTACATCTTTTACCCAACGTATCTCTGGGTTATGAGTTCCATAATTTAATTTACAGTCATTGGAGGATATTAGAAAATTCCTTCATTTTGCTCACAGGACAACATGAGATCCCTAACTACATGTGTGGGACAGAAAGTAAATCTGTAGCAGTACTATCAGAAACATTATGGGGAACTTCCACTCAGATTGGACCACTGCTGGAGCTCTACAAATTTCCACAGGTGAGGTTTGGTAGAACATGAAAAGAGAAAACCATGTCTATGTTGCTTCAAATAACGAGAGCCTAAAATGATTTTAAAATGAGACTTGGCTTAGGGCACTTTCAAAGTGTGTAACAAAGAGTAATTACACAAGACTTGGTTACTCATGGTTACATTTTTCTGCATCAATAAAGGACAGTAAAAAGCAGACTGAATATCTGAGTCCACTCTTACATTTTATGAAAGTTTTTAAGTAGTGAGATGATTAGGAAGATGGGAAGAACATCTACCTTCTTCTACAACTTCCAACTGTCACTCAGCATGCATCAGCTCTACTGTTGGGCTTTCTGTCAACATTCTTCAGTATACTCTTCCAAATTTCTTTTCCCTTTAGGTTACCTTTGGTTCTTTCGATCCTATGCTGACTGACAGTGGCCAGTATCCTTCTCTCTATCAGGTGGCCCCAAAGGACTCATCTTTGGCCCTTGGCATGGTGTCCTTGATGCTTCATTTCAGCTGGACCTGGGTGGGCTTGCTCATCACAGAAGGTCATAAGGGTCTTCAGTTTCTCTCAGATGTAAGAGAAGAGATGGACAGGACCAAAGTTTGTGCAGCATTTGTGAAAATGCTCTCAACTGTTGTTGTGTCCTACCTCTCAGCTACCAAGACGCATGATATCTTGACCAGAGAAACATCATCAGTAAATGTGGTTATTATTTACTATGATACTGATATTCTAAATGACGTCAACTATAACATAGGGCAATACTTAGTGACATGGAAAGTCTGGGTCACAAACTCACAATGGCATGCTGATATGGCTGGGAGAAATTTCATACTTGACCCATTTCATGGAATTCTTGTTTTTACACACCACCATGAGGAGATTTCAGGTTTCCAAAATTTTGTCCAGGAAGCTACCCCTTTCAAATACCCAGAAGACACTTACCTTGTTATGTATTGGTCCAAGCATTTTCATTGTTCGTTCTCTGATTCTGACTGTGCACTGAAGAACTGTACACCTAATGCTTCCCTGGCTTGGTTGCCTCTCAATAATTTTGACATGGCCATGAGCGATGAGAGTTACAATATTTACAACGCTGTGTATGCAGTGGCCCATGCCCTCCATGAGATGCTCTTTGAAGAGGAACAAATGCCACCAGTGAGAAATAGAGAAGAGATGATGTCTTCTCCTTGGCAGGTAACACGTCCTCCTTTGGATGAGATGTGCTATCATCAAGGTGCCTCTCTTAAATTATTGCACATGTGCTCCACCAAAGGAGATTAGAGTCATTTCCACAAAATACAAGTCATTATGTATCAGGCTTATTGTTAAGGAGATGACTGTTGAGCCAGATAGAAATGATTATCAATCAAGGAGCCACTGGCAAAGAAGAGGAAATCATTTAGAGGCAAGCTCATTGCTTCTGTCTGCAGATGTCAATGCCTTGCCCACCTAAACTCATCCATTAAAGTTCTTAAAGGACAATGGTAAAACTTGTAGTCAGCAATGAAACTAAATGGCACAAATTATATGAGTTTTTCATCTAATTCTGCAAATCTTTACAATGCAATGAAATCATTTTGTTGCTAGTGTTATAGGAATTGTCAGAGAGAAAATGAATGTTATGGGTGTTAGAAGATTTGATTCCACAGTTAATTTTTTACTAGTGTAAATGTATACTTTATTTAAATGAGCTTAAGTGGGATATTTTTTCCTGAACCTGACTGCATCAGGAACACCATGATAGTTTACTTCTCCTTAGGCTTTCCTGTTGCTAACTCATTGGATGGTAGTGTTCAAGTGGTTGTATTAAAAGTGGTTGGAGACAACCACAGGATTTCCACTCTCATGTTTTATGTCTTAATCATGGAGTCACATTCACTATAAGATGATGTGTCTTTTTTAGCTGCACCCCTTTCTGAAAAACACCCAGTTTAACAATCCTGCTGGAGACCAAGTGGACTTGGATAACACAAGAAAACTGGACTCAGAGTACGACATTCTCAATTTTTGGAATTTCCCAGAAGGCCTTAGACTTAAGGTCAAATTAGGAACATTTTCCCCACATATTTCACTTGGGAAAAACATATCTATATCTGAGGACATGATAGAGTGGGCCACAGGAATTACAGAGGTATGTTGGGCCTAATCATGGTGCACTTCATTAACCAAAAATAACCTAAATATTGTGAGAGATATTTTGCTCCCGATTTTGTTCATGCAAAGGCTACATATACAAATTGGAAAAACTCAAATTCCAATTTGAAAACAATTACTTATCAGCTTTCTCATGAATGGGAGAGAAATATGTTCATTTAAGTAAATAACTACATATTTAATGTCATTAAGTAAAAATGACATTGGGTGACATTCTTTGAACTATACATGTCAGCAAATTAAACTTGTGCTTCTAGTTCTAGAGGAGCAGCCCTCTGAGCTGGCCAACATTTTTGTCTTAGACTCCACAGTCTGTCTGCAGTGAGAGCTGCTATCCTGGGTTTAGAAAAAGCCCGCAGGAGGGAAAAGCTGCCTGCTGTTTTGACTGCACCCCATGCTCAGAAAATGAGATCGCCAATCAGACAGGTGAGAACAGGACTTGAACACAAGTTCTCAAGTTCCGTTTTACATTCAACCTTCCACCCTAGAAGTAGAAAAAGATTTTAGAGACCACCACTGATACAATTCTCCCTTCACTGAGCAGTTCTGAGTACTGTTGCTCCTTTGAACTTTGAACTACACTCTAAATTCATTTTCTTTCATTCTCTTGTGCTTCATCTTTCTTTGCCATTGGTGGGTGTTGAACCAGAAGTTGCTCTGCTAATGACCTACATAACCAGCTGTCTTTATTTGGTTATTCTGAGACAGAATCTCTGATTTGCCCCCATGGTGACCTCAAAAGTATGAAGATCCTGTCTCAGCGTAGTCATTACCTGAGATAACAGTTATGTGCCACTACAGCTGGCTATTTTGATTCATTTTTGTAGTTCCCTTAAAGACATTTATTTTTATCAATAAGCTCTTTCCATCACCTCACAATTTCCAGTTTTCAACTCCATCATGAAGGTTAACATGAAAAATGAATAAATGCCAATCCTTCATGTTCTTTGAAACTACATTAATTTTTCCTTCAAGATGACAATCAGGCATTCTTCATTTTTCCAGTGCCTACCACTATACAACAGCACAGTCTAAATTCCTAAATTTTATTCCTGTTCTTCCAAAATACATTACATGAGTGAGGGAGACAGCTTGTGCCATGAGTTATAGTCTGTGCCACAGTACTGCAAGGATGATTTTCACAGACTGTCAGTCACGGTATCTACACTTTTGAAGGGTGTCACAGACACGTGTGTAGAAGCAGTAGCATTGGTATTATATCAGAACAAAAAGTGGTGGTGTGAATTCTTGTTAGGACTAACCCAAGGGGCCAAGATGGCACTTTCACCCTTTGTATAACCTTCAAACGACCAAAACGTAAGGTCATTCTCTGTCATTAACACACACATAAGAAGAGGATGAAAGTGGAAATGTATTGTAGAAAATTTACAGAAGTCCAAGCTAGAAGAGTGTTTCATAAGGTAAATTCCACTTTGGGAATAAGTGAATTTCTGATAAATCATAACATGTTGGTACCACCTCCTCCTGGATATTTTCTAAGGTATTTTCATGGCTTATATATGTTTTGATTTCAGAATATACTTAGTATGATTCCAAGGGTTCTCTGAGATACATCAAGACTGATTATGCAGTGCATCATGTTGTGAATTTGACTACATGTTCTTTATAGAATAGGGATATGATACATTATTTACATGTCTTATATGCACATGGAGAGAACAAAGCATCCAGCAATATGTTAATACAGTTCTCAACAATCTGTAGTTTATAGAATGAATTAAAACACTAATTAAAAATCACATATAATTGACAGTAGTACTTATCAAACCCATTGTGAGTTGAAGCTAAAACTATACTAAGAAAAAACTTGATTTCTATATTAATACAGTAATATAGAATTACTAAATTAAGAAAAGCTGAAGTTACACACTTGAACTATTGATCATAAACTAAAAAAATGAACAAATTTATTGCAAGGAAAATAAAAGATAGAAAATAGGATTGAATTTTTTTAAAAACAAGACACACAGAGAAAGAAAACAAAGCTAACATTGATTCTGAAAAAACCTTCAATACATTTGATAACAATGAAACAGAAAAGTATAATATAAAAATACCATTACTGAATAATTGTTTCAAAGATAGATATACAGAATATTTTTCATATGAAAATATAGTATAAATAATTTCATATCAATGTACTTGAAGCTTATAAAATTAAAGAAAAAGTTGACAAAATAGTCTTCAGTAAAACTAAAAATATCTTCATACTACCATGTTTATTAATACCTTGGAATCACTAGTTTAACTTTTTCCCCAATATTATTTTGATTTAGCATATCAGTGCTGAAAATCCTAACATCCAAAGGCATATAAAAACTGATTTCTCACACTCTAAAATTGGAAAAACAATTCATTTCAAGAGAAGAACTATATTGTGTTTTCATTAAATGAAAATGCCTTTACAAGAAACAAAGTTTACAAGACTCTTCTACCCTTCCACTATTGAACCAACTTCACATATTCTATTCTAAGTTGAGATATACATTTCAGGGAGGGTATACCATGACCAAATTCAGATTGTGAAATGTAATTAAGTGCACTAAATTCTGGGGAAAGAAACATAATATTAATTAATGAAGAAAACGTTAGTATGGAACATCTTACCGTGATTTACAAATAACAATAAAAGTAATTCTTAAAAGTTCAGAGTAGGAGAAATGTGTCAACACGCCAGAAATGGTATTTATGGGATCCTGCAGCACTCTTTACAATTCATGGCTTAATTCTGAAAGCAAGAATGGCATAACAACTTTCTGTATCGTCACTTACATTGAAGGTCCTAGCCAGTGCAATAAGATTTTTTAATCCCACATAAAAGCAAAATTGTGTTGGGAAGAAAGAAATATAAAAGTTTTGATTTCCCAATTATAATAGTTTGCAATTGTAAATTCCAGGTAAAATAATAAATTGATAAATGGATTTATAAGTGATAGAATACAAGCCTACCATGAAAACCTACTCTATAATTCATGAAACACTAATATATGAAAGTTTTAAAATTCACATTTACAGCATGTTAAAACATTAAATATGTTTTTAAAATACTATTAACTATGTAATTATTAAAAACAATTAGGACAATAAATATTAAGTAAATGGCTGCATGAAGCCTATTCATGGATAGAAAGGCTCAATAATGGGAAGGTTACTATTTTCCAATTTGACATACTGAGTTCAATTGTAATAAGGATTTCATTATGTTCTGTGAGGAAAACTATAATCTTTTATAGGTCAGAGCATTTACTGTACCGTAAATATTTCATACATTTCCCCCCAGAACATAGCAGATTGTGTTGGTTTCTTAATACCTGATTGCTCATTGACTGAATGCCCAGAGCATGCTTTACTCAGGTTTGATTTGAATAGGCAGGCCTTTTGTTGTTTTGCGAAAACAGAAAAATACTTTCATGAAGATGCCAGATTGACAAGAATAAACAATATCGTTGTTCACTATTTGATAAGAAATAAGCAGTGTTCTTTAAGAGTTACGTTCTACATAATATACTTTCACATGTGTCATGTGTGGTAACATATGCTTGCAGTCCTGCACTCTGAGGTGCTGAGGTAAGAGGATTTTAAGTCTGAGCCCAGCATGAGCAATGTAGTGAATTAAGGAAACCTTGCTTCAAAATAAAGAATTTATAAAAGTTGGGGTATAGTTCAATGAAAAACCCATTCCTGGTATTGGGGGGAAAAAAAGAAATAAATAAATAAATAAATAAATAAATAAAAGAAAGAAAGGAGAAAGAGAAAGAGGGAGAGAGGGAGAGAAAGAAAGGAAGGAAGCAAGGGAAGAGAAAGAAAGAAAGAAGGCAAGAAAGAAAGAAAGAGGAAAGGAAGCATGGGAGAAAGAAAAATGAAAAAATCAAAATAATTTGGTTCAATCCACTGAGTTTCTGGGGTTGGGTCTGTGACTATGAAAGAAATAATGAACCTAAAATAATGACAATTTTTTGATAGATATGGAACAATGCACCCAGTGTCCAGATCACCAGTATGCCAGCCCTCAGAAAGACAACTGCCTCCAAAAATCTGTTACTTTTCTGGCCTTTGAAGACCCCTTGGGGAAGGCTCTCACTTGCACAGCCCTGAGTCTTGCTATTCTCACAGCTCTTGTCCTGGGGCTCTTTGTGAAGCACCGAGACACTCCTATTGTCAAAGCCAATAACCGGGCTCTCAGTTATGTCCTGCTCACCTCCCTCACCTTCTGCTTTCTCTGTTCCTTGCTTTTCATTGGCCGTCCCAACACAGCCACCTGCATCCTCCAGCACTCCACATTTGGAGTCGCGTTCACAGTGGCTGTTTCCACCGTCTTGGCCAAAACTATCACTGTGGTTCTGGCCTTTAAGGTCACTGCTCCAGGAAGAAGGAGGAGGCAGCTGTTGGTATCAGGTGCACCTAACTCCGTCATCCCCATCTGCTCCTTCATCCAACTCACACTGTGTGGAATCTGGATGGGGACAAATCCACCCTTTACTGACACAGATGCACACTCTGAACCCGGCCACATCATCATCCTCTGCAACAAGGGCTCCCTCACTGCGTTCTACTGTGTCCTGGGATACCTGGGCTCCCTGGCCCTGCTGAGCTTCACTGTGGCTTTCCTGGCCAGGAACCTGCCTGACACATTCAATGAAGCCAAGTTCCTGACATTCAGCATGCTGGTGTTCTGCAGTGTCTGGGTCACCTTCCTCCCTGTGTACCACAGCACCACAGGGAAGGTCATGGTGGCCATGGAGGTCTTCTCCATCTTGGCCTCCAGTGCAGGGCTACTAGGCTGCATCTTTGCCCCTAAGTGTTACATTATTTTGTTGAGACCCAATAAGAATTCTCTCTATGCAATCAGAAATGAAACACATTCAGGGAGAAAGAAGCCTTCTTAAGTTAAAACATGTTTCTCTTAAAATACACAGAATATCTGAAGGAATTCCTCATAGGTTTTACCGTCAGTTATTAGATTACAACATGGAATTTATTTGCATGAACAAATGATTTCCTAATTCTTAAAGTCATGAATATTTTAAGCAATCACCTTTCAGCTGAAATTTTCATAAGCATTTTTGTTCCTCCATTAAATCTGCAAATGATTCTGTTATTAGTGTTTGAATTTGTTAAACAGGCATTCCTCATCAACAATCTAGTTCCACTCTGGTGACTATGTCATTAAATGCATTGGTCACTCTATGAGGAAAGGTCTATACTATGTATATTGCAATATTCAGAACAAAGAAATGGCCAAAGGAAACTGCATTTTGATGACTTTCCTTATATTTGCTTTACTCTTGCCTATAGTACTGTAACATATAACAGATATAAAACTACAGTACAGAACTACACAACACAACCAACAAAAGCTACAGTACTGTACACACAAGGTTCCCCACAAAAGACATAGAGGCTCTCTGTGCAACAGGTACATGAGCGTACAGATGCTCAACATGAAGGTCATCAAATGTAGAATATATGAATTTCGCACTTCCATCTGTCTTTCCTTGGCCTTCTTAGTCATTTTACTAATGTTCAAATTATTAATATGAAGACATTAAAGTGATAATTGTAGTATATTTTGATAACTAGTTAGACATTTCTCCTCTTACTCTTCAATGTCACGTGAGTGTTTTTGAAGAAGTCCTCTTTCATGTGGCTACTGCATTTCTATGTTTTCTTGTCATATGCTATAATAAATATTCTTTAATACAATATGGCAATAATTGGATGTGCATTAATTAAAGGGATAACTAGATACTGCACTATAGTGAAGGTTTTCTATCAATATGGCTAAATATTTGTATTTTCCAGCTTAATCTTCCTTTTTGGTATGACTCGTATCTATATACCTGCATATCTACATCTTGTATGTGCATTTTGTATTAAACTATATAATAGATATATAATATTTTTCTATTGTATTTATCCCTGGAGTTTTTAATGATTTGTTGATAATTTGTTTTAATTTTAAAAGTAAAAGAAGGAAAACATTGACAAACAGACACAAAGTAGCACAAGTATAGTGCAATCAAACTGAATTACAGACAAGGTGACAGGGAATTAACAATGGCTGTTGTATTACATATTGATAACTTCAAAGTGTATGCTCAGGAAAACAAGTACAGACATACAAGATTGATCAAACAACCAATCATTAACTGTTCCTTACAATAAACTGACACAAGTCAGTTGTACAACCATGTTAGCCATCCTGCATATACATATATACATACATAATTATCCTTGTCTTCCTTTTCTAATTTCCCTCATTGCATTTGCTCTTTACTTTTGAGCAGTTTCCTTTCATACCTCCTAAATTATATTGCCACTTGCAGGTTCTTACACTAGTGATACAATATGTTGCTTGCACATGCACATCTGATTTATTTCACTTATGAGTATGGTCTCTAATTATGGCCATTTTCCTATAAAAGTCTCAAGTTTGTCTTTCTTTATAGCTGAATAATATTCCATCATATAAAAATGCCACAGTTGTTTTATCCAGTCCTCTGTGGATGGACATTTGGGTTGCTTCCACATTTTAGCTATTATAAATTGCACTGCTATAAACATGGGTGCACACATATCACGGTGATATGATGTTTTCAGATCTTGTGGGAAATACCCAGAAGGGGAATAGCTGGGTTGAATGGGACCTCTAGACCTAGTTTGCTGAGGAATCACCAAACTGATTTCCACAGTGGTTTCACCAGTCTGCATTTCCACCAGCAGTGGAGAAGAGTTTCTATTTCTCCACAGCCTCACTAGCATTTGTCTTTAGTTGGCTTTTTAATGCTGGGTGAGATGCAATCTCAATATTGTTTTAATCTGCGTTTCTCAAATGAATAAAGATGTGGAACATTTTCTCATATATTTATTTGCCATTTGTATTTCTTCTGAGAAGTGTGCATTCATCTCAGATGCCCATTTCTGGATTGGGTCTTTGAATTTGGACAGGTTCATGTTTTTTAATTCTCTGTATGTTCTAGATAGAAGGCCTTTGTCTGAGGGACAGCCAACTAGAATTTCTTCCCAATTTTTGGGTTTTTTTTTTTTTTTTTACTCTGCTGGTGATTTCTTTAGATATGAAAAACTTTTCAGTAAGATGAGGTCCCAGTTGTTGATTCTGTGAAGTGTTTCCCTTCGGTTTGATTTTTGTTCGTGAAGTCTCTGCCTGCTGCTCTACCTTCAGGATCTTTACCCCCCTTCTCTTCCAGTAGATTCAGTGTTTCTGTTTTAATGTTGAGGTCTGTGATGCATTTTGACTCGACTTTGGTGCATGGTGATAGACTTGGGTCTATTTTCAGTCTTTGGCAAGAAGCAAGCCAGTTTTTCCAGCACCATTTATTCAAGAGGCCGTCTTTCTTCCAGTGAGCTTGTTTGGCCTCTTTGTCAAATATTCGGTGGCTGAGTGTGTTTGTGGTTTTGGCTGCATCTTCCAGTCTGTTCCGTTGATCCTCAGGTCTGTTTTTTAGCCAGTACCAGGTTGATTTTATTACAGTAGCTTTGTAGTATAATTTCAGGTCAGGGATTGTGATTCCACCTGACTTGTCCTTATTGCTCAGGATTGCTTTTGCTATTATGGGTCTCTTCTGGTTCCAGATGAATTTAAGGAATGTTTTCTCTAGATCTGTGAGGTATGCTAATGGTAGTTTAATGGGAATTGCTTTGAATCTGTATGACAATTTTGGTAGTATGGCCATTTTCACAGTGTTGGTTCTTCCTATCCATGAGGAGGGGATGTTTTTCCATTTACTGAAATCCTTTTCAAAATCTTTTTTCAGAGTAATGTAGTTTTCATTGGATAGATCTTTTACTTCTCTTAGATTGATTCTTAAATATTTCAATTTTCTTTCATGGTGTTGTAAAAGGTATGGTTTCTTTAATTTCTCTCTCAATCTCTTTTTTCTTTGTGTATAGAAATGCTATTCATTTTTGAGTATTGACATTGTATCCAGCTACTCTGCTGAATTTATCAATTAATTCCAGGAGTTTTCTTGTGAAGTTTTTGGGTCTTCCATGTAACGTATGATGTCATCTGCAAATAGTAATAGTTTTACTTCTTCCTTTCCTATCCGTATTCCTTTTATTTCTCTCTATTGTCAAATTTCTCTGGCTAATGCTTTGGAACTATGTTGAATAGGAGTGGTGACAGTGGACATCCTTTTCTTGTTCCTGACTTTAAAGTGGAAGCTTTCAGTTTTTGTCCATTTAGTATGATGTTGGCTGTTGGTTTGTCATAGATGGCTTTGATCAGATTGAGATAAAGTTTATGTATTCCTCTTTTTTCTAGGGTTTTTAACATGAATGCATGTTGGACTTTATCAAAAGCTTTTCCCGCATCTATTGAGATGATCATGTGGTTTTTGTCTTTGGCTCTATTGATATGGTGTATTACATTAATTGATTTGCGAATATTGAACCATCCCTGCATTCCTGGAATGAAGCCAACCTGGTCATGGTGTATAATTTTCCTTATGATTCACTGCATTCTATTTGCTAGTATTTTATTGAGTATCTTTGCATCTATGTTCATTAGGGAGATTGGTCTATAGTTCTCTTTCTTGGTTGGGTCCTTCTCGGGTTTTGGTATCAGTATAATACTTGCCTCAAGAAATGAGTTAGGGAGAAATGCTTCCTTTTCAATTTCATTGAAGAGTTTGAGTAGTGTTCACATTAAGTGTTCTCTGAATGTTTTGTAAAATTCTGCTGTGAATCCATCAGTGCCTGGATTTTTCTTTGCTGGTAGGTTTTTAATGACATTTTCAATCTCATTAATTGATATTGGATTGTTTAGGATTTTTATATCTTCCTGACTGAACTTTGATAATTTGTACATTTCTAGGAATCTGTCCATTTCCTCTGGGTTTTCTATCCTATGGGAGTAAAGATTTTCAAAGTAGGTATTAATGATCTTTTGAATTCCTTTGGGATCTGTAGTGATTTCATCCCTTTCATTCCTTATTGCATGAATTTGAGTTTTTCTTTCTTTTTTTTGATAAGGTTGGCTAGGGGTTTATCAATTTTGTTGATTCTTTCAAAGAACCACCTCTTTGATTTTCTTACCTTTTTAGAGATTTCTGCACCTCAATTGCATTAATTTCTCCTCTGAGCTTTATAATCTCTTCCCTTCTTTGGGCTTTGGGCTTGATTTGTTCTTCTTTTTCTAAAAGTTTGGGGTACGGCATTAGGCTATTTATTTGCTGTCTCTCAGTTTTCCTTACGTGTGTGTTCATTGCTATAAATTTCCCTGTGAGAACGGCTTTCATTGCATCCCACAGATTCAGGTAAGTTGTATTTGCATTTTCATTTGTTTGTAGGTACTTTTTAATTTCTTCTATGACCCTTTTGTTGTTGAGGAGGTTGTTGTCTAATTTCCAGTGTTTATGGGGTTTTTGGAGTTCCCTCTGCCATTAAGTTCCAATTTTGTTGCACTGTGGTCAGATAATATGCATGGAATAATTTCAATACTTTTGCATTTTGGTAGGTATGCTCTATGGGCTAGAATGTGGTCTATTTTAGAGAATGCCCCATGTGCAGCTGAGAAAAATGTGTATTCTGATGTTGCGGGGTGGAGCACTCTGTATACATCTACTAAGCCCACTTGTTTGCACCTTTGTTTCAGGTCTGTTATTTCTTTGCAGAGTTTTTATCCAGTTGACCTGTCTCTTTGCATCAAAGGGGTGTTTATGTCCCTTGTTACAATAGTGTTATTATTTGGTTTTTCATGTCTGTTGAGATTTGACATATATAGTTTGGTGCTCTAGTATTTGGTGCATACATGTTTAGGATTGTTATCTCTTCCTCTTGCAGCTTTCCCTAACTAGTATGGAGTTGCCTTGTTTATCACTTTTGATTGTTTTTTGTTTCAAGTTTTCATTGTCTGCAAATATAATAGCTCCCCCTGCTTTTTTTGTGGGAACCTGGTGCGTGGAGAATTGTTTTCCATACTTTGACTTGCAGTCTATGGATTTCCTTCTGAGTTAAGTGTGTTTCCTGTATAGAGCATATTGTGGGATTTTGTTTCTTAATACACTCTGCAAGTCTCTTTCCTTTGACTGGTGAATTGAGTCCGTGTACGTTAATGGGTACAACTGTTATATGTTGGCTTATCCTTGTCATGCTATTTACTTGCTGTTGGTTTCCTACTTTTCCCATCTGTTTAATTGCTTGCTCCACTTGAGTATTCCTTTCTCTTGTTTTTCTTGAGCTTGTGGTCTCTTTTGTCTGTCTGGAATTCCTTTAGTACTTTTTGTAATGTTGGTTTGGCACTCATGAAGTTCTTCTGTTATTCTTTGTTGTGGAAATACTTTATTTCTCCATTGAATTTGAAGTATAGTTTTGCAGGATACATCAGTCTGGGTTGGAAGCTGTTTTGTCTCAGAATCTGTAATGCATTGCTGCAAGCTCCTCTCCATTTCCTTGTTTTTGTTGAGAAGTCTGCTGTAATTCAAATGGACTTTCCTTTATAGGTGATCTGTTTCTTTTCTCTAGCAGCTTTTAGTATTGAATTCTTTTGTTGGATATCTGGGATCTTGACTATTATATATCTGGGTGTAGTTTCATTTGGGTTATGGCTAGCTGAAGTTCCATATGCCTCACTTAAATGCACATTAGAATCTTTTACCATGCTTGCGATATTTTGTGCTGTTATTTGTGCAAATCTTCTTTTTATGTCATTTGTGTTGCCTCCTGCTGTTTCACTGATTCCTATTACTCGGAAATTATTTCTCTTTGCCTCATCTTCTAGCTTTTGGATTGATTTTTCCTGGATGTTTGATGGTAAGAGATTCTTCCTTTCATGATCGCTAGCTGCTATGCTGTCTTCAAGATCTGGAGTTCTATCTTCAGCCTTATTCAAGCAGTTTTGCAAGCTGTCAATGGAATTTTTGATTCCTTGGAAATCTCTTTGAGTCTGTTTCATGTGTTCTACTTCATTCCTAAATTTCTCATATAACATTTCCGTCTGTTGCCTATGTTCATCTTTTTTTTTAAAATCTGTTTCTTTTCTAGATGTGCAGAGCATTTCTTTCATTATTATTGTCATTTCCTTTTTTTTTCTGAGAGATTATTTCTGATCTGATCTCTTCTCTGGCCTGTTGGAGTTGTTTCTTTACTTCTGTTGCAATCATTTCAGCAATTTCTGGTATGTGTTTACCCAGTTCTCCTTTGCAATATCTCCTGGACTGATTCTGAGTGGGGTGGAGTTCTGAGATTGTATTTTAGTCATTTGCCTTGTCATGTTTGATTCTGGAGGCAGAATGCTCAGTCTCCCTCTTCTCTAGCATTTCAGCAAGTGTTGCTCATTGCCTTAGTTTTCCTGATGGTCAGGCCTGTCCCTCAGTTTCTGCTGCGATATGCTGCTTAGTCTAGGGTCTTCTGGTAGATGGTGAAGTATACCTAGCTCTCCTAGGTCTCAGATGTGAACTGTGGTGTCAGTTGATGGCAGATGGTCTGATCCAGTGACCCCTCATAGATCAGGGCACATGTATGACCCAGAATCCAGTAGCACTGGTCGTGTAGTCCTGGACTAGTAGTCCTGTGTTCCCAGGCAGGATAGGATACCTACAAAACCCAGACATGAACTGCAGGGCCAACAGGTTGTGGACCACCTGTTTCTGTGTCTCCAGTCAGTTCAGTATGTGCTTAGGATCCAGATGCAGGCCGCACCAACAGCAAGCACAGACTGGCTGTGTCTGTGACCTTTAGGAGTTCAGGGTGCAAGTGAAGCCCAGATCCAAACTGCAGTGCCAGCAGCTCATGGAGCACCCGCTCCTGTAACTTACTCAGTACTGGGCACACACAAGGAGGGCCCACATGTGAACCCTGGTGAGAGCAGTTCGTAGGCTTTCTGAGTGAGGATCTCCTGTCTGCACCAGGCCCTGATGATACCCATTTTTAGAGTAAGATGGACTCTTAGTATTGTTACAATTTTCATCTCACTAATGGCAAGAGATGTTCATCCTTTTTCATGTATATATTGGGCATTTGTACTAAGAAGTGTCTATTTGCTTCCCCATTCTTTTTCTTTGGGGGGGTTCTAATTATTTTGAGTTCTTTTATATACATATTCTACACATTCGCCCTCTATCCAAGGAATAGGCGGCAAAACTTTCTCCCCATTTCTCAAGTTGACTCTGCTTTGTTGTTTCCTTGCTGTGTAGAAGCTTTATAATTTGATATAATCCCATTTGTTGATTCTTCGTACTATCCCTTGTGCAATTTGGGTTCTGTTCAGAAAGTCCTTGTCTATATGTTTGTCTTCAAGAATTTGACCTATTTTTATCTTCCCCCAGATTGTTTCAGTTTTTATATCTAGATTTTGATTCATTTTGATTTTAGTTTAGTGCATGGTGAGAGATATGGATCTAGGATGCAGTCTTCTGTATATGCATAGCAAGTTTCCCCAGCAACATTTGTGAAAGAGGCTATTTTTTTCTAACATGTATTTTTGGCCCTTTTCTCTAAGATCAGGTAGCCAAACATGCTTGGAATTTCTTCTCTGCCCTCTGTTCTGTTCCACGGATCCATATGTCTGTGTTTTGTTGTGTTTTTCCCAGCACCACCATGTTGTTAATCACTATTGCATTATACTATAACATTGAGTCTGGAAGTGAGATTTCTCCTGCCCTGCGCTTGTTGCTCAGGGTTGTTTTTGTTCTAGGTCCCTTCCTGTTCTATAAGAATTTTAGGACTGATTTTGTAGTTCTGTGAGGAATTCTATTTATATTTTGATTGTGTTTGCAATAATCTGTAAATTAGTTTGGAAGTATGGCCTTTACTACTGTATTCATTCTGTCTATGTAAGAACAGGGCATATTTTTCCATTTTCTGATGTCCTCTTCCATCTTTTTCAGAGTACATAGAGGTTTCTCACTTCTTGTTAAGATTAATTCCCAAGTATTTCATTTTTCTTCGTACTATTGTGAAAGGTACTGTGTTCTTAAATTCTTTCTTGATACAGAAACTTAGCGGTTTCTTTGACTTTGTATCTGTTATACTACTGAGTTTGGTTAGTAACTTGAGGAATACTTTGGTGGGATTTTGGGGGGTCTTCTAGGTAGAGGATCATCTTCAGATAATGATTTGACTGCTTCCTTTCTTACGCATATTCCTTTTATTTTCTCTTTTGCTTGTTTGGTCTGGCTAATCTTTTGAGAACTATTGGACAGTACTGGTGATAGTGGACCTCTTTGTTTTGAACCTGATTTTAGAGGGAAAGCTTTCAGCTTCACTCCATTTAATAAAGTATTTGCCCTAGGTTTGTCATAAAATGGTTTTTGTCAGGGTGAGGTAAGGTAACTGTTTTCCTTAGTTTTTTAAAATCATGAATGGGTTTGGGATTTTTTTCAAGGCTTTTCTATATCAGTTGAGTTGATCATGTAATTTTTTTTCTACCCTTCTGTTTAAGTGCTGTGTGACACTTAATTGATTTATATTTGCTGAACCATCCCCACATCTAGGGAATGAATCCTACTTGGTCATGATGTATATTTTTGATTATTTGTTGCATCTATTTGCAAGTATTTTTTCCCCAGTACCGGGAATTGAACTCAGGACCTTGCACTTGCCAAGCAGGCTCTGTGCTACTGAACTATATCCCTGACCCTGTTTGCCAGCACCTTGAGGATTTTATGTCCATGTTCCTTATATGACTGACCCATAGTTCTCCTTTTTGATTGGATCCTTTTTTGGTCTTGGAATCAGGGTATTGCTAGTGTCTGAAATTACTTTGGGAGTGCTGCTTCCTTTTTCATTTCATTAAAGAGTTCGGAGAGTATTGGAGCTGGGTCTTCCCTCAAGTTCTTACAGAATTCAGGAGTAAACTCACTGGGGCCTAGGCTTCTCTTGGTAGGTTTTCAAAAAAAGATATCTTCAGCTTCATCGTCTGGTAGTGGACCATTGAGAACTTTTATGTTTTCTTAGTTCAGCTTTGGTAGTTCATGTGTATTTAGGACTCTGGCTATTTCTTCTGAATTCTTATTTTACTGGAGTACAAGTTCTTAAAGTAGTTACTAATAATTTGGATTTCAGGAGAGTCCTTTGTGATTTTGCTTTTTTATTTCTAATTGCATTGATTTTTTTTTTGCTAAAATTGGCTAGCAGTGTATCTGTTCTTTCAAATAACCAACTGTTTGGTTAATGAGTGCTTTCATTTTCTTTAATCAGTTTCATGAATTTTTGTTCTCATTTTTATTATTTCCTTCCATGTACTAGGGTTTGGGTTGTACGTGTTTTGTAGGCCCTTGAGGTGCGTTATTGGGTTGTTTGGTTCCCTCTGCTTTTCTAAATATGGGTGTTCAGAATCACACACCTCTCTTAGGCTTCTCTCACTCTTTCACATGTACCTATACACGATTCATTTCTATGCATTTGGGCGCTGTGCTTTTGCAATGCTAGGATGGAATCCACAGCCCTGTGCATGTGAGGCCACCATTCTACAGTAGACCTATACCTTCAGCCCTGTATTGATACTGTCAATTAACAAATAAATGTAAAAAAACCCACAGCCAACACAGAAGAATATAGGGGGAGAGGGGAAATAGAGATTGCTCTACCAACTGCAGTCTGTGGAATTTCTTTAGATCTACATTTATGCTAATCTAAATAAGCCAATTCAAACAACTTATTGAATACTAATAAGTTGATAATTTAAAAAACATAATAATAGTTCTGATTTTTTTTTAAAAAAAACCTTTTCCTTTAGAGATCCATGGTGACATTGTTACTGATGGAATCCAAGGAGTGGTGATGGCTGTGAATAACCTTAAAGCCAGCAGCCAGGTACACTTGGACAAGTATACAGAAGCAGGTCAGGGGGCAGCACTACAGAAGCATGGAGAATCTGGACCCAGGATGTCAGCAAGAAGTCCTGGGTCTGCCACTGTAGAGAAAGCCACAGGGCGTGAACAAGTCACCCAGCCCCTTGCTGGGTGGTCACCAGGTGCCGTGCAGGCCATCTAAGTTCCAGGTGCAAGGGAAGTGGTTGTGAAGATGCTGCCGAGACCTGATAAGGCAACAGGGCTGGGGCCTTGGAGCTGGTGTGGTCATGGTACTTCTGTTCTTCACCACCTGGCTCTGGTCTGGAAGGAGGCAGCACCAGGCCCACCACAGAGACAGAAATGTGAGTGAGGCAGAAGCCTGGCAATAAATCAGAATGGTTCCAGGGGCTTAAAAGTAGAAATTTTTGGAACTTTGGTAAGAAATTGGTCAAATTTCTCCACAAATCCTTGACAACAGATGTATTCAGCTTTCCAAACTATCAGACGCCCACTCCACTTTACCTTAGAGATGGAACCATGAAAGCAACTACAGACAATCCATAAAATGGTGCAATTCCAATAAAACCTTACTTCCAAAACCAGGTGGCAGGCTTTATTTTGCCCATCCTGCTTTGATACCATGGGCAAAAAGTAGCAGCAAACCCTTGGATTTAAACACAGAAATGTGAGTTCCACTGGGACTCCTCTGAGCTGCTATGTGCAGTTTGGAACCATAAGAGGGGCAGGTACTCTGAGTTCTCAAAAGGACACAGGTATAAATATGTTGTCAGGGATGACCCTGCCACCAGAAGCCCTAGGTAGCCTGGCTCTGCTCTGTCCTGGCTGTGTGTCACTGGGCCAATCATACAACCCCCTGGACTTCAGCTCCTGTTCTGTGTGGGGAACATGCCATCTGGCCCACATATTCTGAAAGGTTCTTTCAATCCTGGATGGATAAAGAGCGACACATTGCGAACCACAAACATTGATTTAATAGGTGCTGTTATGTGTGTTCATAAGTCTACTGGGACAGAGAAATAAGGTCCAGATAGGAGATCTGGCCAGCACATGAGTAGGGTTAATTCAGATAATAAGATTTCAGGGAAAAAACAAAATTCAGCCCCTCCATCAATTCCCTTTTCCAGTGAACCTTAAAAAATACCACACCTGGGGCCAATGCTGTTTAGTAGGAACAGCCAAACCTCACTGTTTCAGGGGGCAGAAGGCACGATGGCCCCCAAACAGCAGGGCTGGCAATTATTTGGCCTTCTACTCACTGCAGGCCAAGATAATCCCCTAAAAGAAACTTAAGTAGACCAATTGCAGCTTTAAGGAGTGTGACAGAGGCTTATGAGATGCCTTCCTCCTGAGGAAAATATGAATTTCATGCCAGAGAAGACACCATTAGCTCAGAGCGGGCAGCCTGGGAGGAACATGGGGCCCAGGAGCCTGAGGGGAGTACCTGCTACATGCACACTTGGGTGGTGGGTGGCCTCCACAACCAGCAAAGCTTGGTACTCACCATCAGGATTTTCACCCCGTTTTCCCATTGCTTGGCCAGGTGGCCTTGGGCAAGGAATGGACCTTTTGAGCCTCAACCTTATCACCTAAAAATTGAGGGCTCCCTCGCAGCAGGGTGGTCTGGATGATGGACTGAGAAGGCACAGGGGTGCTGGAGCCATACCCAGCTTGCTGAGGACACTAAGTCACGTCAGAGCTCAGCCACCACGCCTCTCGTCCCTGGGTGAGTGCTGCAAAGGCTGATTCTCTGGGCAGGGTACCGGCCACAATGGCTTCTCAGCTCCCTCTGATGTCTACACTGGGCAGAAGCAACTCACGGAGACACACATAGCCTTGGACCCACATTAACTCCGGGGATCGAGCGAAGCACATTTAAGTAAATGTTGTAAAAATAGTGTAAAGTCCCTGTAAACCCTTCGCCTGGCTTCTAACAGGTCCTATGGAAGGAAAAAAATCAAAATTAGGAAACTGACGTTCATTCCATATACTGCATTGCATTATTCATTTGGACTTCATGTGTTTGCATATTAACAATTCTTTTTATTGGTTCCAGAATCCCATTATGTTTACATGTGTGGCTTCCAATTGTCTTCCAGTCTCTGCCCATTCTTTGGTCTTTCCTTACCTTTTGATAGAGAATTCTTCCACCTTGGCCTAACAAATTTTCTCTTATGATTAGAAAACACCCTAGAGGTAAAGTATCCTCTCTGTGTTAGAGGAGAGATAGTGTCACTAAGTCCTATTTCTAATTATAGTATTATTGATCCCTTGTTTATTGCGGTGTTGGTGAGGGTTCTGTACAAAAAGCTACTTCCCCCACCCTTTGTCATTAATAATAAACAGCCTAGAAAGCTTCTCTGAGATTACCTAAATAACCTGTCTCTGCAGACTTTTACCCTCTTTAATATTCATGACAGGAACATGCCATAATTTTTACTTCGTGTTTGCTTAATAATAATTTTGTATTTCTGTGATTCTATAGTTAAGTAGACAAGAGATCCACGTAATTATGAGAGCATAAATTGGTCAAAAGAGTTCATGCTAACACTAATCACTGCACCTGGAGTGGTGCTACTGATGTAGTAGAAAGTAGATTTCTGAGCAAAGGCGATCTCACTGGGAATAAAGCGGGTCCCGGGCGCTCCCTCCTCCGTGGCCAGGACGAGCGCCTGGGCCAAAGCTCAGAGGGCCAGTTCGCAGTGGGCACCGATGCTGAAAAGCCCAGCACGCTCTGGCAACCGCGCAGACACCTAACAGGCAGTGGTCACCGAAAAAGCACCCTGCTGTTTACCTTTAACAAGAGCTTTCGCCTGCACCACCTGACGCTGCCACGGGTTGGCGCCGTCGCGGCGAAACGCCGAGGCGCGGGCCCGCCCCCGCGCTTGCGCTGCGCCGGCTCCCTTGCGCTTTGCGCTTGTCTGCCGGGCGTAGGGTCCCGGATGGGCGTGATCCGCGCTGTCTTCAGCCACTGGGGCATGGGTTGGCGCAAACCTTCCGCACGTCTTTCATTGATCCCTCAGTGTGAGCTGATGGACGGCATAGTTTCCTTGGACGTTGGGACTCTAAAACTGGCGTTTGCTTGTAATCTGTATTTTGCAAGCTCAAGTGGGAGGATTCTGAATTTGAGGGTACCTTGGACTGTGTGGTGAGACCCTGTGTCAGGGGAGGGTTTAAGTAATGAGTCATCTGGAATGTGCATGTTCGCTGACATGACCCTTGGCTGCATACCTTTCCACACGGAGGCTGACTGTCTTCCTGGAGAAAATGTGTATAGAAGTTACTGCTAACGCCTGAAGGACTAAAGGCGCCCAGAGTCTAGCGCAGGCTGGATACGATCCCTTCGGGTCATGCATGCCTATTGGTACCAAGTCACTTTGGTCTAAACACAATACTTAAGCAACTGAGAGACTGCTGGTGTGTGTGGGGGGTGCATTTTCTCTTCACCTGCTGAAGGCTCTGTCTCATGCAAGATCCTTCCCCAGAAGATTCCTCTTCATCATTGGTGTTGACCCCTTTCTTTTTTTTTTCTTTTTTGCGGTACTGGGGATTGAACTCAGGACCCTGCGCTTGCTAGGCAGGCGCTTATTCCACTGAGCTATATCCCCAGCCCCTTGACCCCTTTCTTGTGTGGTAATATATATATTTGACTATACTCAAATCTGCTGTACTTTTATAATAAACTTACTTTTATCTATTTAAAATCATGTAGCTCGTCTCTGTGCAGATCCAAACCTCAAATTTCTGTGGCTACATGTACGTGACTCCTGCCACACCCTGTCTCAAAAAATCCAAACAAACAGAACCCAAACAACAAACCTCAATAAATTACCTAGCTGTGGAGGCTGGGTGGAGCTTGGCAGCCTGGCAGGTACCTAGCATAAGCAAGGCATGGGTTCATCACGACTGCGGTGGCTTCTATGGAGACACTGAGACTGCAGCCCTACATCCAGGCTTCACTGTCTGTACCTCCCTGCTCCCGCTCAGAGGAGGCGCCCCATAGGCCTGTTCCATGCCATCACAGGAGTGGGGGGCAGGAGGGCTCCCTCCAGTGCTTCTGGATGCTGTAACGCAGGTTATAGGACTGTGGACACAGGACAGACAGAATAGTGCCTCTCAGTCAGTCCCTAGGACATGGTACTTACTTGAGTTTGTGTTTGTTTCCAGCCGAAATTCATAGGCAAGATAAACTAAATTCAGTGGAAAAGCTAACTAGGGATTTCTGCTGGGAACACATTGAACTTAGTAGGTTTTGCCTCTTTTCTCTAACTGCCATGTTCTTTTCCCTGTAGAGAACCAGATTTTCCAGTAGGAGCTGTGAGTGCCCAGGACTGTGTACCACAGATGCTTGTTTTGCAGCTGCCTCTGAAAGGCACACAACAGTGCTTTCCATACTGCCCCTGTGAGGGGCAGAGGTGCCAGATGCCTGGATTTGAATTATAGAATATTGGGAGGCAGAAAAAGATGCCACAAGCTTCCAGAGGAAAGAATTAGGCTTCGTTAGCAAATTAGGGATGATAATGGCTACATATTTTTATTGGCCAAACTGAGAGGATACAAATGACCAAAGCATCAAAATCCTGTATCTTTTTTTCCTGAGAAATAATCTCAATTTAAGAGCCATACAGCCCAAGTTGTCAATTCAAGGTGAACATGGCGTCAAAGCACTTTCCTGCACACAAGGGCTGTGATTCCCCCTCATGTGTGCGTCCTTTCTCATGAAGCCACTCGGTATGAGCCCTGCCCAAGCCAAGGGCTGCACCAGAGAGAAGCAGCAGCCTCAGCAAGAGTAAGTCCAGCAGAGGAGAGGGGCTAGAAAACCAGGCTAGATTCATCTTCTCTAGTCACAGAGCACAAGTAGGTGACATTTGAAAAGATCAAAACTTTGTCATGAGTGAGGTGTAAGGTGCTGTATGTGTGGTCACCCCTGTATATCACTGGACCATGTGTTTCCTCAGTGACGGCCTCAAAGATACTAATAAGAGCAAAAATTAACATTAACCTTTCATTTTATCCAGTTGTTTGTTCCTTGTCTGGCTAGTAATGATCTTTGAACAGTTAATTGAGGTGGCTCTCTAAAAAGGGTTGAACTTACCATATATCGGAGCTGAGGAATGCACCAGCTATGCTTGAGACGCCAAAGAATTACATATTGCAGCTAAAGGCTGAAGGGTTGCATAATGGTTTCTGTCTTCCCTCCTCCATCCTCCTCTTTCTGCCCCGTATAGCAGGGTTTGTAGGCTGTTCCCCACCTGCAAACCTTTGCCGAAGCTGAGCCTCTAGGAAAATCAGTCCTCTCAGCCCCAGCCCAAATGACTTTGTCCTGTAGTGGATGCCATTTATCTGTCCCCTGGCTACGCAGGGTCCCCAGGCTGTGCCAGGCTTCAGCAGACCAGTCCGTCCAATGCTGTGGCTCTGCGGTCCTTGCTGGGCCATGCAGAGCCCCTGACAAGGAGAGGTGGAACTGGAGAACCTTTCTCAAGGGCCCTTCTGCTCTTTGATCCTATCTTCACTGTTGTAAGCAGAAGCCTACAAAGCCAGCAGCTTAGCAAAGGCTGATCAGCAGCTTTGGCGAGCTTCAGCCCACGAATATCCACCCCTCTGTGTGTGACCCCCAAGAAACTCACTCACTCACCAAAGTGGACACGTCTGAGCCATTCCTAGGACTGCTGCATCTTCTCAACCCAGAGGCAACATTTATTATACATCTCCGCCTCTAGCAGGAGCAGCCTCTGCTTCCCACCGTGGTGACACACACATCCTTCCAGACTGCGCTGCCCTGGAGGGTCGGAGGGTCGGTCCCCACACTGGAGACCCGGAGGCCACACGGACACACACACTTGAATGACTACGATGACCTGAGACCAGCCTGTTCCAGGGGAGCTGCCCTCCTCTTTATGGCTGCTGTCAGAGACAGCCGACCTAGCTCTGAGCCTCTGCGGCATTGGGAAGGCCCTGTGCCCTTCGAGGCTTTGGCACTGTCTGTGATGGGTCTCACAGTGGCCACCTCACAGCCTTGGTGGGCTGGGTGAACTGGCACCAAGGACGGCAAGCAATGTGCGTCTTTGGGCTACTTGGGTTCCCGCAAAACGCTTCTGTATACTTTTGCCTGTTTCCCGTCGCTTGTCTTTGCAGACCCTTTTCTCAGTTTTCTCTTGCAGCATCGTTTGTATGCCATGGTCCGCAACTAGGTCAAGAGCCAGCCCTTCAGCCTGGGGCTGGGATCCTTGCTCACGTTAGGCCAGGGAGCTGGCATCTGCATCACAGCCCTGCTCAATGTCCTGCTGTGGCACCCTCACTCAGCGTGTCACTCTTGTCTGTGGAGGACATTGACTTCCCAGCCCAGTGTGCCCTACGTCCAGTGATATACAGGGGCGGCCACACATACAGCACCTTACACCTCACTCATGACAAAGTTTTGAATCTTTTAAAATGTCACCTACTTGTGCTCTGTGACTAGAGAAGATGAATCTAGCCTGGTTTTCTAGCCCCTCTCCTCTGCTGGACTTGCTCTTCCTGGGGCTGCTGCTTCTCTCTGGTGCAGCCCTTGGCTTGGGCAGGGCTCATACCGAGTGGCTTCATGAGAAAGGACGCACACATGAGAGGGAATCACAGCCCTTGTGTAAAGGAAAGTGCTTTGATTTCCAGAAGAATTAAAAACATCACACTACAGTGATATATGTGCACTGATGTTTATAGCAGCACAATTTGTAATAGCTAAATCTTGGAAACAACCCCAAAGCCCATCAACTGAGGAATGGATAAGATGTTGTATTTTTATACAGTGGAATACTACTCAGCTATAAAGAAAGATAAACTCAAGGCTTTATAGGTAAATGGATGCAACTAGAGACCATACTCATAGGTAAAATAAATCAGACTCATGTGTAAACCTCATATTGTGTCCCTAGCGTAAGAAACTGAAAGAGTAAATAAGATCCAAAAGGTACAATAGACATTGTGAAAGAGAAAGAAATTGCTCAAAAGGAAAGAACAACTGGGATGGGGGAGAGGAGAGAAGAAGGAAGGAGGAAATATTTACGCAGCTATAGACATAGATGATGTGGAGATAGATAACATAGATAGCTAAGATAATTGCATTACTAACTTGTATTCATTGAGTTGTGCCTCCACTCTCTGTGTGCCCAGTGCAGACAGAAAATTCTGACCCAGAATGCCCACGAACTGCTAACACCAGGGTTCACATTTGGGCCCTCCCTGTGTGTGTCCTGAGCCACCTGAGGTACCAGAGCAGGCAGTCAATGAGCTGCTGGCACTGTGGTTTGCATCTGGGCTTTGCACATGCCCTGACTTCCTGGAGGTCACAAAAACAAGTGATCCGTGATCGCCACAAGTGCAGCCCTCGTCTGGCTCCTGTGTTTGCTCTGAGCTGCCTGGAGACATGGAATCAGGTGGTCCATGAACTGTTGACCCTGTGATTCATGTCTAAGCTCTGCCTGCACCCTGAACTGCCTGGGGACACCAGAGCACTGGTGCATGATTGTGCTACCCGTGCACCCTGCTTCTGGGTCAAACTCATGTCCTGAGATGGGAGGGGAAACTGGATCAGATGATGTGCCATCAGCTGACATCACAGTTTGCATCCGAGACCTGGGAGAACTAGGTACACTTCACCATCTGCCAGAAGACTAAGAAGTGCATCACAGCAGACGCTCAGGGGCAGGCCTGACCACCAGGAAAACTAGGGACACTAGTGACCTTTGCTGAGCTGCCAGAGAAGAGGCAGACTGAGCATTCTGCCTCCAGCATCAAACAAGACAAGATGAAGGACTAAAACACAATCTCAGAACTCCACCCCACTCAGAACAAGTCCTGGAGACATTGACATAGAAGAACTTGGTAAACGCACACTTGAAATTGCTGAAATGATTGCAATGGAAGTAAAGAAACAATTCCATTAGACAATAGAGGAGATCAGATGAGAAATAATCTCCAGGTAAAAAATGAAATGACAATAATAATGAAAGAATTACTCAGCATATCTAGAGAAGAAATATATAAAAAAATAGATGAACACAGGCAACTGATGGGAACATTAAATGAACAATATAGAAATGAACTAGAAGACATGAAGCAGATTCAAAGAAATAGCCAGGAAATCAAAACTTCCAATGAAAGCTGGCAAAACTGCTTGAATGAAGATGAAGATAGAATTTCAGATCTTGAAGACAGTATGTCAACTAGTAATCATGAAAGGAAGGACCTCTTAAAATCAACAAGGAATCAGAAAAAATCAATTCAACAGCTGCAAGATGAAGCAAAAAGAAATAATATCTGAGTAATGGGAGTCAATGAAACAGTAGGAGACAACACAAACGACATAAAAAGAGTATTTGCAGAAATAATAGCAGAAAATCACCCAAGCATGGAAAAAGATTCTGATGTACAAGTAAATGAGGCCTATGGAACTCCAACTAGACATAACCAAAAGAAAACTACACCCAGACATATAATAATCAAGATCCCCGATCTCCAGTAAAAGAACAGAATATTAAAAGCTGGAGAGAAAAGAAACAGATCACCTATAAAGGAAAGCGCATCAGAATCATAGCAGACTTCTTAACACAAACCCTCCAACTGAGAAGAGCTTGGAGCAAAGTATTATAGGTACTGAGACAAAAGAGCTTCCAATCAAGACTGATGTATCCTGCAAAACTATCCTTCAAATTTCATGTAGAAATAAAATATTTCCACTACAAAGAACAACTGAAGAACTTCATGAGTGCCAAACCATCCCTACAAATAGTACTAAAAGATATTCTAGACAGAGAAGAAAATGAGCACAATTTCAAGAACAACAATAGAAAGGAATCCTCAAGCAGAGCAAGCAATTAAACAGGTAGAAAAAGTAGGAAACCAACAACAATTAAATAACATGGCAATGATAAACCAACACATATCAGGTTTTTTAAATTAATACAATGTTTAATATAATGATATACATATGTCTCTGATTAAAAAATACTATTTTTATCTCACTGAAATATACTTTAAAATTTACATAAGTTCACGTTTTTTAATTTTAAAAATAAAAGAATGAAAACATATTAACAGACAGCCATTTACAAAATAGCACAAGAACAATACAAGCAATACTGAATTACAAAGTGACAGGGAATTAAAAATGATTGTTGTCCGCCAAAAAAAAAAAAAAAAGAAGGAGGGAAAAATGATTGTTGTATTACATATTGATAACTTCAAACTGTATACTTAAGAAAACAAATATAGACATGCAAGATTGATTAAACAACTAATCATTAACTGTTCCTTACAATAAATCGACAGAAGTCAATAGTACAACTATGTTACTTATCATGCATACACATACATAAATAATTATCCCCTTCTTCCTTTTCTCTTTACCCTCATCCCAGTTGCTCTTTACTTTTGAGTAGTTTCCTTTCATTTCACAGTGTTTATCATACCTCCTAATGTATATTCACACTTTCAGGTTCTTACACTCAATACAATATGTTGCTTACACATGCACATCTGATTTATTTCACTTATGAGTATGGGCTGTAGTTGTGACCATTTACCTATAAAAGCCTCAAGTTTGTCTTTCTTTATAGCTGAATAATATTCCATTACATAAAAACGCCATAATTTTTTATCCAGTCCTCAGAGGATCAACATTTGGGTTGCTTCCATGATTTAGCTTTACAAATTTCACTGCTATAAACATGGGCGCACATATATTGCTGTGATAACGTTTTCAGATCCTCTGGAAAAATACTCAGAAGGGGAATAGCTGGGTTGAATCGGACTTCTAGACCTAGTTTGCTGAGGAATCTCCAAACCGATTTCCACAGTGGTTTCACCAGTCTGCATTCCGAAGAGCAGTGGAGAAGAGTTCCTATTTCTCCACAGCTTTGTCAGCATTTGTTATTGGTTGATTCTTAATGTTAGCCATTTTTACTGGGGTGAGATGAAATCTCAATGTTGTTTTAATTTGCATTTCTCAAATGACTAATGAGGTTGAACATTTTCTCATGTATTTAATTGAAAAATCCCAACCAACCTTATCAAAAAAGGAAAGGAAAACACTCAAATTCATGCAATAAGGAATGAAAAGGATGAAATCACTACAGATCCTACAGGAATTCAAAAGATCATTAATACTTACTTTGAAAATCTTTACTCCCATAGGATAGAAAACTCAGAAGAAACGGACAGATTCCTAGATATGTATGAATTACCAAAGTTGAATCAGGAAGATACAAAAATCCTGAATAACCCAATATCAATTAAGGAGATTGAAAATGTTGTTAAAAATTTACTGACAAAGAAAAACCCAGGACTTGATGGACTCACAATAGAATTCTATAAAATGTTCAGAGAAGATTTAATGCCAACACTCCTCAAACTCTTCAATGAAATTGAAAAGGAAGCAATTCTTCCTAACTCATTTCTGGAGGGAAGTATTATACTGGTACCAAAACCTGAGAAAGACCCAACCAAGGAAGAGAACTGTACAGCAATCTCCCTAATGAACACAGATGCAAAGATACTCAATAAAATACTAGCAAATAGAATGCAGTGAACCATAAAGAAAATTATACACCATTACCAAGTTGGATTCATTCTAGCAATGCAGGGATGTTTCAATATATGCAAAGCAATTATTGTAATACACCACATCAATAGCGCCAAAGACAAAAAACATATATCAGTTAGAACCCTAAATGTAAATGGCTTCAGTTCACCAGTCAAAATAAACAGACTGGCAGAGTGCATTAAGAAACAAAATCCAACAATAGGCTGTATATTGGAAACATATTTTACTCAAAAGGAAATCCATATACTGCAAGTGAAAAGATGGAAAACAATTCTCCATGCAACAAGAACCCAGAAAAAAGCAGGTGTAGCTATTATGTTTGTAGACAATGCAAACCTCAATCAGAGAACAATTGAAAGAGATAAAAAAGTTCACTATATACTTGTTAGGGGAAAACTGCAAGAGAAAGATATAACAACCACAAACATGTATGCACCAAATATCAGAGCACCAAACTGTATAAGACAAGTCTTAACAGACATGAAAACCTAAATAATTAATAACAATATTGTAATAGGGGGCCTCAACACTCCTTTGACACCAAAAGATAGGTCAACTAGACAAAAAATCAGCAAAGAAATAACAGATCTGAACCAAAGCTGAGAACAAATGGACTTACTACATGTATACAGAGTGTTCTACCCCACAACATCAGAATACACTTTTTTCTCAGCTGCACATGGGACTTTCTCTAAAATAGACCACATTCTAGCCCATAGAGCATACTTACCTAAATGCAAAAGAACTGAAACTATCCCATGCATGTTATCTGACCATAGAGCAATGAAATTGGAAATTAATGACATAGGGAACTCCATAAACTCCATAAACACTTGGAAATTTAACAAAAACTTTCTGAACAACCAATAGGTAACAGAAGAAATTAAAGAAGAAATTAAAAAATACCTAAAATGAAAATGTAAATAACTTACCAGAATCTGTGGGATGCAATGAAAGCAGTCCTCAGAGGGAAATTCACAGCAGTGAGCTCACACTTAAGGAAAACAGGGAGAGGACAAGTAAACAGCCTAATACTGGACCTCAATCTTTTAGAAAAAAAAGAACAAGTCAAGCCTAGAGTGCAAAGAAGGGAGAAGATTACAACGATCAAGGCAGAAATTAAAGCAATTGAGACAAAGAAAACACTACAAAAATAAATGAATCAAAGAGTTGGTTCTTCAAAAGAATAAATAAATTTGATAAACCCCTAGCCAACAATATCAAAAAAAGAAAGGAGAACTCAAATTTATGCAATAAAGAATGAAAAGGATGAAATCATTACAGATCCTACACACGTTCAAAAGATCATCAATACTGACTTTGAAAATCTTTACTCTGACAGGATAGAAAACTCAGAAGAAATGGGCAGATTCCTAGGTATGTACAAATTATCAAAGTTGAAGCAAGAAGATATAAAAATCCTGAACAAGCCAATATCAATTAGTGAGACTGAAAATGTGATTAAATACTTACCGACAAAGGAAACCCCAGGCCCTGTTGGATTCACAGCACAATTTTACAAGAAATTCCGAGAAGATTTAATACCAGCACTCCTCAAATACTTCAGTGAAATTGAGAAAGAAGCAATTTTCCCTAACTCATTTCTGGAGGCAAGTATTATGCCAGTACCAAAACCAGAGAAAAACCTAACCAAGAAAGAGAACTATAGGCGGCGCGGGCCCGACTCGCCCCGCCGCCTGTGGTGCCTTCAGGGCCGAGACGTCCCCACGGAGGGGCGCCCGGGATCGCTCCGTGCTGGGGAGCGGGAGGCGTCTCCATCATACGAGTCGGCCCTGACCGAGTTAATGCCCTGCCTGGGGCCGAGTCAAGACTGTCCCGAGGGTAGGCGGCCTGCAGTGCAGAGAAAG
>PVLD010017990.1:0-40192 GCA_004027595.1 Dinomys branickii | reverse complement strand
AAAAACAACAACAACAACAACAAAAAACACCAATAGTTGCTGCTTTACATATTGATATCTTCGAAGTGTGTGTTCAGGATAACACATACAGACATACAAGATTGATCAAATAACCCGTCATCGATTATTGCTTAGCATTAAGTGATATAATACAATAGTAGAACCATGTTAGCCCTCCTGCATATATGCATATTCATATGTACCTACATACATTTTTGTCTTTTTCTTTTCTACTTTCCTTCATCCCATCTGTTCTTTGTTTTAGAACAGATTTCCTTCATGTCTCTTAGTTTATATTCCCACCCTCGGGTTCTTACACCAGTGATACAATACGTTGCCTGCACATGTACCGCTGACTTATTTCACTTATGAGTATGGACCTACCGTTGTTGATTTCACAGGCAAGGGCTTTTCTACTTTATAGACAAGGATTTTGACATGAAACAATTTCAGTGACATCATAGCCATTTCATGGCAGGGATTGTGTGTGGCACCCCTTGTTATCAATGGATCAGACATAGTTCTTCTCTCAGTAGTAACACAAATGAATCCCAGTATGGTAATATACACTTTCAAAGCACTTGTTTGTATATATCAGCTCATTAAATTCTTCCAAAGATCCTTACCACAAAAAAGTTCTGTTAGTCCACTGATTAGGCAGGATGATTGGTTAACCTTTATTTAGCTTCTACGGGGCACAATACTAACACCATAAGCACTCTCAGTTAAACTCATAACCCCATCATATTGTCATTTGTAGAGCAAATCGAGTGATCATGAGTAATTTATTATTTTCCTTGTTTTCTCCCTTCAGCATATATTTCTAAGATATATGAATATAGTATGTTTTCTAGCTCTTTAGGTGTTTTTCTTGATATAAATAAATCTCTATGTGCTATATTCTAAGCCATGGAACCAAAAATGGAGATTGATGTGCATATTTGAGAAGATGGGGGCATTGAGCAATCCTTATGACCTAAAACTACACTCATAGATTAAGGATTGTTCATCTTTTGCATCCTCCTGAGGTTGTCTAATCTGTGAGCTTGTCACTGGCTCATGTCATTCCCGAAGATGTAGATGTAGTTTCTGATTAAAGGTGGTGTGTGTGAGGGACCAACCTCCACTCTACTCACTTAGCCTTATGTAGCCTTTCTGGGAAGAGGCAAATCTTGCCAAAGGAGATAGACCGGGAATAGCCACTAAGTGTAATGACTCTTTCATCCAACTGAAAAGAGATTATTTGATTTCAATAAAGATAGCTACAGAAATAAAATTATAGCATCTTAAATCTTTACTGGGTACTTTGCTAGTTTTCAGGCACATGTTTGTTGTGGTCTCTATTTAAACTGTCTCCCTAAAGTGTCTTGTGTTTGGGAGGTGAGCGAGTCATGTCAGCACAGTACTCACCAGTCCTCTGAAGAGTTCGAAGCTGACTTGCTTTGGGGAGGCAGTGCCACTGGGAGGGGTGAATTCTGTCCCCCAGCTCCTCTTTCTCTGCTTCCTGGCTGCCTCGAGCTGAGCAGCATTCCGCTGTCGCACCACATCTTTCCACTTCGAGCTTTCTGCCTTGGGACTAAGCAACCATGGACTAAACCCTCTGAAAACTGTCAGCAAAAATAAATCTGTCTTCTTTTAAATTGTGGGTGTTAGATATTTTGTTACAGTGACAGGAGTGACTAATACATTGTTGTTTAGCATATTTGGTAAAATAATTGGTGCATTTATGAATTGGCACATGTCACTTAAAATGTTGAGGTGATGAGTGAAGAGTCAAACTTCATTAATCAACAAAAATTGTTGAGTACCTTCATTGTGCAGAGACCCTTCTTGTTATAATGATAATCTGGCAATGGATGATCTGCCTGTGCCTTCTTTTGTGTTTTCAGTTTGGTTAGGCAATGGCAAATGAGCAACCAAATATGAAGTCAGAATACAAGCATCCCAGCAGTAAAATACTGAAAGTTCTCTCTGAAGCAATGCTAGCTACTACATTGACAACTTAGTTCATTTAGTTCTCAGAATAATGCTAAAATGTAGATATTACATTTAGCCCTGCCTTACAAATGTGGACATTAAGGGATTGAAAAGTTTTGAACTTTCATAGGGTCACAAGACAGTAAGTGGTCAGTATAAATGCAGATAGATGAAGTTCTCTTTACTCCTGTTCCCTACTGTGTGTCTGTGAGAGGATGCAGAGATAGTCAAATGTCCTCTAAAATATTTGATTAACATGCATTTATTGCAACATGGATTATATAAAATAATTCAGGAATAATACTTTTTTTCTTTTCTTAGTTTCCATGATGCAGTCTGCTCAAACTCTAGAAAAATATTTTTATCATGAAGATATTCATCATTATAAAAGGCATAGCTCCAAGAGAAGATTTCATTTCTTTCTAAATTATCCAAGACAAAGCACTTTTGGATATGTGTATAATTCTGTCACCAGAAAACTTATCTCTTCACAAAAGTGCTAATTTACTATTCTATTTATTGCATTTATATTTTTGCTATTTCTAGAATGTAACCTTTTACTGCTGTATTCTTTTAAAAGAAATTTTTAAGAACTATTTTTAAAAATAAAATTCTAGTATTGGCACTGTGTAGGTCAAAACTCCAGGAAAACAATGAAACTTGTGCTAAACATAGTTGACATAAAATATTAATTGCACTTAGAGGCATCTATAGGCATCTGACACCCTCATTAATAGAGATCATTTCAGGCTATGGTGGTCTTTCCAAGCAGCTTGTTATTATTGCAGATTGAGAGATTTCACAACATGACAGTAGATGAGTAGTATAATTTCAAGTCAGGGATTGTGATCCCTCTGCCTTGCCTTTGTTACTCAGAATTGTGTTTGCTATTCTAAGTCTCGATCAACTTTAGGATTGTTTCTCTAGTTCTATGAAGTATACTATTGGTATTTTGATTGGCATTGCATTAAATCTGTATAGCAATTTGGGAGTATGGGCATTTACACTATGTTGGTTCTTCCTACCCAAAAGCAAGGGTATCTTTCCATTTCCCAATATCCTCTTCAATTTCCTTTTTTCAGAGCACTGTACTTCTTGAGGTAAAGATCCTTTATTTTCTTTGTTAGATTGATTTCTAAGTATTTCATTTTGGGGGGAGGATGCTTTTGTGAAAGGTGTGGTTTCCCTAATTTCTCTCTTAGTGACTTTGTTATTGGTGTATAGTAATGCTACTATTTTTGAGTGTTGACTTTGTTTCCACCTAAATTTAAATATCAGGCAACCACTTATATGTTAATGTGACGTCCTAAAGAATGGATGTATTGAGGCCATTCAGACAGGATGAGGTAAAAATGTCATGTAAGTGTGATAGCAATTAGCTACTGTACTGCATGGGTTTTTACCACTGTAAGACTAATGTTAACATGTTGCTTAAGAACAGAACTAGAGAAAAGGAAAACCCCAGGGAATTACAATACTCCTGGAGATTGTGGAAACAAAAACAATCACCTTGATATGTTCTATCATTTAAAAGTGTTTTCAGGCATTTTTCATACACATTGTTAGAAATTATTTTATTTATAAAGTACTATTGAGTTTTTTTTACAAACATGATAGGTACTATGCTAGTCACTTGAGATAAAAAAAAAAGACCAGCAAGATTCCTAAATTCCTTCCTTTACAGGGCTTCAACAGTTAAAATAGTTAACAAGTACTGTAAGTTATATGGATGAAATCATAGGTTAAAGTGATTAGTTAAAATGGGTCTATTTCATTAAAGATGTATGAGTCCATAAACAATAAGGAAGCACTATCTTCAACACCCACTATTCAGTTCTTTGCCTATGATTTGTTTCTGATTTCTAGGGATGTGTTTCATTTCCTTTTAGGAAACCAACTTCCATTCATGGCCCATGTCCATTTTGCTGACTTTTATGGTCTTGGTCTGCATAGTATTCTGTATCTCTGACTACAATAATTTCTTTGAGGTTAGACATTTAGCCCAAACAGGAAAATAAAATTTAACCCCTAACCTTTAACTGGATCTTTAAGGATAGAATTTTTTCCTTTTTTTGGTAACTCTGCAGCCTCATGCAGCTGAAGTACAAGCTTATCTGAGAAAGTGCTCCGAATAGACAAAAATGGAGAGGAGATGGGAAGGGGAAGTGCTTGATTTCCTCTCTGAATGTAGCTGTTGTGTGACATTTTCAGATATAGGATTCAATGAATGTCTTTGTCCTACTTTCTTTTTAAACCAATTAAGTCCACTTTGTAAATGATGAGCTTAGTATTAGCTAGAAAGAACTCTTTGAAAAAGAATAGATACTGAAGAATACAAGAAGTAGGAGAAAATCTATGATGTCTTAGAAAGAAAGAAAGAAAGATTTGAGGATAGAATTAATGGCCAAAGCCCGTTAGCATTTTCAAGGGTGGTGTTAGGATCTTCCATTAATCTCCAAGCTCTGATTTTCTCCTCAGTTAGGTCTTCACTATGGACTCTACTAATAGGCTCAAAGGTTGTGTTCTGTTTTGCACTGGTGGGCTCCAGACAAAACAAAACAAACACACTTAGAAGTCCCTATTGCCCAAACTGAAATCAATAGGTTTTGATCATAGCTGATTCATTGTAGGCTGGCTTTATTTATTTATTTATTTAGTCTGGTTTTTTTTTTTGAGACATCTCACTCTCTAGTTCATTCAAACTGGCTTTGAACTCACAACAGCCGTTCTGCTTCAGCCACACGGGTCCTGGGATTACAGGAGTGCAACACCACCTCCAGCTGTATGCTGCTTTTTAATGACCTGTGAGAGAGCATTTCTTTGGTTTTTTTTTGAAAGGGTACAAAATTTCTTGGACTTAACTCATCTTTTTTCTTGGATTCTGATCTGATTTTTGACATAGGTGACCATCTGACATATTATATTCACCTGAAATTTTTGATTGATATGTTTACCTGATCCTCAATATGAATTGTCTAACTCTGACATTTTATAGCTATAATGCTTTTAAAATGGTCCTGTGTTTGCTATAGTCCTGGTTACCTATTTGATTCTTCCATTTGTTCAAAATTTATGGTCTATGCATTAGTCTGTTTTCTTTTAATGTGATGAAATACCAGATGCTAGGCACTTTATAAGTAAATCATCTTATTTGGTTCACAGGGATGACTACAGCATTGGTTCAGCTCTGGCGAGAACTTTCCGTGTATGTGGTCAGCATTATGTTGGCAGGAGTGCACATCAAAGGGGGATATCACATGGAAGAAAGTTTGTGAGAACAGAGAGAGGGCAGGCCTGTGTGTGTGTGAGTGTGTGTGTGTGTGTGTGCGCACACACACACACCGAGAAAAGGGGGACTGCAACCAAGACTTTCACACTGAACTATCTCCCCAGCCCTTAATATGTTTTACTTTGAGTCAGGGTCTTGCTAAGTCACTAAATTGCATAGGCTGGGTTCGAACTTTTGGTCCTCCTGTTTTCCCTTCCCAGACAGCTGGAATGTAGCTCTGTACCACATGCCCAGGAAGGCTTGCTCTTTGTATAACAACACCCTCCTGAGAACTAACCTAGAACTACCTACAGTCCTTCTAAGGCAGCACTCCCACTGACGTAATGTTCTCTTACTAAGTCTCACCTCTTAGCATCACCACACGGGGCACAAATCTTCCAACACAGGAACCCTTGGGGCTTGTCTTTCTTTTCACTGAGACACAGTACCCAACACCCAGAAGAAGGTAAAGGAGAAAAGGTTTATTTTGGCTCACACTTTGTAGAGGCTTCAGTCCATAGTCAGCTGGCTTACAGCAGAACAGTATGGCAGAGAGGCATCGCAGAGGAGAAACAACCCTGCTATCATCATATGCCTCAGGCAAGCCCCAAAGCCCCACTTATGAGGCCATGAGGCTTTAGGTGACATCTAGATATGAGCCATAACAGGGATCAGACCACATCATCCGAACCATACGATTCTGCATTTGGTCCCTAAGGTTCACATCCTTCTTACAAAACAAGACGCATTCATTTCTTCTGTACTTTTCCTAGTGTCATTTCAGTTTCCTGTAAAAGTCCAAATCCAAAATCACATTTGAGATTCCAGGGAACCTCCTTCTGGTTAGCCTAAAAAAATCAATAACAAATTTTCCTTGTAAAATAAAACCATAAACAAGAGAAAGAATATATATTCCTATCCCCAAAGTGAGAAATAGGGAAGGAAAAACTTGCGCAGTGTAAGACCAGTACTCTGGAAGGCAGGTATAGAACCATAAATCTCTCAGTCTGGTGTTCTGTGCTCTGGCGGGCGTTATACCCATCAAAGACTCTGGGCAGCCTTGCCTCCAAGACATTTCTAGTTTTAGGCCACAGGCCTGCTCTCTGGACTGAGTGCTGGTATTAGCAACTTTCTCCTCAGACTCCACTGAATGCTCCTGGCAGTGGTGTCCTTGTGGGGTCATCTCTCCCATGGCTCAATGAGCTTTTAATAGGTACCTTCTACAGGGGCCATGACCTTGAACAAACTTTTCTTGGGCTTCAAAGGATTTCCTTTTAATTTTTCTGGAAGTGATCACGACCCCCTTACTCTTGTGTTCTGTGCGTCTGAAGCATGGAATGTCACTAAGTTGCTGTGCCGATGGCACCAAGGTCAGCCACCAGCACAGATCACGCCTGGACCCACCTGATGCATGGCTGCAGCTTCAGAGCCCTTTGCCAGAAAACAAGTAATGAAATCCTACAGCAGCCCTTGGCAGTTAGCCTGCTGAGAGAGACCCAGAGTTCCCTGAAATCATTGTCTCTTTGTAGGTGTCTGGGTTGGAATGGGAGAGGCAGCCTCACGGATTTCTGAGACACTCAGGGGGTCTCTTTCTCATTGTTCTCACACAAGCAGCTACTCCCTTTTCATCCGTGCTGATACCTTAGACCTGTGGTTCCGCAGCGGCTCCTCTCCCTTTTTGGCTCTTTCCAGGGTCAGGCTGTATATCTTCCAAATCTTTCTGTTCTGTTTCATTTTGTTCCTGAGTTTCCCTGTAAATCTGACTAAAAGTGGCTGGTGATATCCATGTCTCAGCCTGCCTCCTTTGGTGTTTAGAAATTTCTTCTGCCAAACAAACTAGAGCATCATTCTTAAATTCAGTTTTCCATAAATCTGTAGGGCGTGGACACAACTCACCCAAGTTCTTCATAGTGATGTAACAGGGATGGCTTCTGGTCCCGTTTCCAATCCATTTGTCATTTCCATCCGGGACTGCTCCTGGTCATTTTGCTTTCTGAGTCTTTATCAGAAGTGCCTGTAATGCTCCACTTACAGCCTTCTACATGGATTCTAGCTTACTAGCGTTCAAACTAGTTCACTTTCAGCCCATTTCCAAAGCTGTTTTCCCATCTTCATATATAGTTATACCGATGGTCTTACTGTTGCTGCCAATTTTCTACAGTAGCCCATTTTTCCGTTACTATAATGGAGTACCTGAGGCTAGATCCTTTTTAAAGAAAACAAGTTTGTTTAGCTCATAGAGCTAATGGTTTCCTCAGTGGGGACATGAACCCTTGAAGGACAATCCATGTCAGAACACAACACCTGGCATAGTACTCATAGAATGGAGAGTAAGAAGGACACCTGAAATGTCATTAGTATTCATTAATTACATGACAGAGGGAGATAGGGTGGCTAGGCAGTAAAAAAACACTGATTCTTATCACACTTCAGAAGTCTAAATATGAAATTTAGGAGAAACTGCAATGCATTTTTTATGCAAAAGCGTCAAGTGAAAGAACAATTTGCTGCATTTATAGCAGTACAAAACACACACACACACCCACACACACACACACACACACACACTGAACAGCTTTTTAGAAGCTTTAAAGTAGAAGTGGATGAGCGCATTGCCAAAAGGGGACACAAAATTCATTGCGGCTTGTCAAGCAGGAGGCACATCATTCATGCTGCAGCAGTGACTGAACAAGTTCTTCTCACTGTAAAACCTGACCACACACCCTGGGTAACCCATATTTAAATCTTTCAGGAACCATGACACAAATCTGCCAGACCCAATTGTTAAATCTGTACCCTACAATGAGTGCACTCTGGAGCTGTCGGTCTGATCCATGGCCATGGCTGACCTAAAAACATGGACACAGAGAGAAAAGCTCAAAGTTGACAGTTAAACTTACAGCTGGGTTGGAAAGAGAGTGTGTAACCAGGGTGGATCACAGTGTCAGAGGTCGAAAGCCATAGATGGTTAAAGCCGTGGAAATTCTCAAAACCCAAAGACCAAATTTAGCTTGTAAGTCAAGGGAGGGTGGTCCACAAAGCAAGCAAGTCATAAGGGAGAGAGGAATTTGAAACAAAGATAAACATGAGGCAGATGATATTGCGTTTCACTCTTGAGGCTTGCAGAAGCTGAACTTGGCACCTTGGTTGAGCACAACCTGAATGGTGGTCCTAGGTGCAGACCTGAGGATGTCAGATCTTCGGTCTGATCTACTGCAGTGTCAGAGGAATGTGAGCAATGGGGTATGACACCTGATCTATTTACCTGCCCAGGTGTTGGATATAAAACGAGTTAAAGCAGAAAGATCAATCAGCCTCTCCTTGTACCAGATTTTTGCAGTAATACTTCATGTGAAAAGATCCTCCCCCCTTATGTCGAATTTATTTGTCTCACTACCAGCTATTTTAAGTGAAATCATATTAAAGTAACCATCTATTTTATGCTTACATGTCAAATACTTGATGTAGCTCATGTTTTCCATTCTGTGAAGTTTGACTTATTATCCTCATATTAGGATAAGAGATACGAACTTATTTTTCCAAAGGTATAATATTAGTCAGTGGTAGATTCCTGCAAGATTTGTTTCTATAATTCTGTCTCCAAAGGGGAATGTATATAAAGTATGCACATATACAAATGTATAATTTGATATATTTCAAGTTTAATAGTCTGCCTTCAAACTATCTTGGCAAAGGAGGGTTAATTAACAACTCACTGAAATTTGCTCAACACTTTTAAGGTATCTGCTATCAGAAGAATGTCAATTTTTTGAAAGTATTAAATGGGCAGAAATTAGATTACCAACAGACATGGAACACTAAAAGAAGCAGAACATACCCTGTACTTTTTCAGTGTCTGAAAAATAACACTGGAGGGTAATTCGCCTTCCCTGAATAGGTACGCAGAGATTTCCTGGCATGGAGAAGAAGATGGTGGAAGAATGACACTCAACAACTGGCTCTAGTAAAACCATACACCACACTCTGACCATCACAGTTACTAACCTGGTGATCACCTCATCCTTCCACACCAGAGCGTGACACTGGCTCAGGGAGAGAAGCCATTCATCTGTGTGATGACCTGGACAGAAACTGCTGCAGAGTACTCTGTGATATAGCTGCATTTATAGCTCAGAATCTGATTGGAATATTTTTCATGAGAGAGACAGTCACTGATTGTGATTTTCCTCTGACAATCTCTACCTGGATTACAGTGGAGAGGGGTGGTGAGATTTCCTTGGTCCAGCCAAACTGGGCTTACCTTAAATTTTATTAGAGAATATTACCTTTTTGGCCTGTGTCTGCACTCCTCTTTGGCATTTCTGAAGTGGGTTTGGCCCACACTTTCTGAGGAAATTGAACAAAGAAGAGACAAGTGCTTACATAAACTAGTGCCTCTTCTGCCTGCTCCAGCAGCACTTACAGTCAAATTCCAAGCCACTGCAGCCATGCAGAGTACCCAAAGTTGCTATTGCTGTTTTCTTTGTATATAAAAGTACTGTCCATTCTCATGTGAAGCAAACAAAACTGAAATCAACATCTCTTTTATTACAAAAGATGGTTAGCAATGGGTAGTTCATATTTCTTTAGAATGCTTGTATTCTGTGACTACAGCTTTCTGGAGGGAAGAAAGAACGCATGTCTAACCTAGTTTTCTTTTCAATTCAAACGAAGTGCAGCATTTGTATCACCAAAAACTCGCTTCATTATCACAGCCGCCCTTCTTTCTGCCTTTTCAATAGCAATTGTACTCTGAAGGAAGAAATGCTTCAAGACCCTTTGGCCCTGTCTTAATATTGAAATCTTAATGTCTGAAAATAAATTTTCATTTTCCTTATATCCTGGATTTACATGATTAGCCTTGAAGCAGCTGTCGTTCTATGCATTTCGGCATCACAAGTCCTTCAGAGCCATTTTTTCTTAATTAACTTGTCTGTAAGTCATAAAGCTAATACATATTTTCTTTTTCATATAAAGAAAAGAAAATCCTAATGTTGCTTTATCGTCTTGGCTCATTGTGTGCTCTCTTCCATTGTAAATTAGACACCATTTTGTTAAGGGTCACATTTTGTGTTTGGATGGACAGAATTTCACAATCTCACAATCTTTTACTGTTATTGGGGTAAAGAATTTCCCACTTTCCACTTGCAAATATGTTTGTGCTTGCCATTTTAAAATTACTGTTGTGTTTGGAGGTAGGGGAATGTCTTCCTTTGTCAAAATGGCAATGGGAGGCACAAGTGACAATCACTTTTCCTTAAGATTTGGGACTGCACAAAGCTGTCAGTTTTTAAAATGACACTGTGGCACAGCTTTTCTTTAAGATGGTGCCTTTCATTTTTGACTCCTGCTGTTCCTGACAGTTGAAATGGCAGCAGGCGGTAGAAACTAAAGTAAGTTCTCTTGGCATTTGCCCTTAGGTAGAAATTAATAATAGAAGAAGCAGGCATGTGCTTAGAAACAGTTAGTGTCAGATGTCACACAATGGAATGTGACCAATCCCCTAATGAGATGACCCAAACTGTCCATAATTTTCCAAAGATAGACTTAATTCTCACACTTGCTCGCAACGGTAATCTGTGTTCTTATGCTTGCAGAGCATTTGATACGTTCTGGAATATTATGTTCCACTTTGAGAACTATTCCAAAAATTGCTACTATATTTCTCATTTAACCCTAAATTACTTGGGTGCTGTGAATGTGAGAAATTGTGCATCATACATTTTCTTTTTCACTCTAATGTATTTCTGATTTCTGATACATGTATGATTTCACAATTTTTCATGCAGTAGCATTATGTCACATCAAATAGCTCTGCTGATTTCAACCAAAGCATTAACTGCATGGCTTCACAGATTTATTAGAATGAGACACACCCTTCCATCTTACTAGTTTATTTATGTTTTGCTGGATTTTAGCATCTCTCTTCTTTGTCTGACACCTTTAGTTTTGCGCCATCAACTGGTTTCAATTCCTTCATTTTGGGTGCTCTGTTCCCAGGGTTTGGGATCTAGACATACAATAGAATTTAAGTGATCCTCTCCCAAACCCCACTTTTCTAGCTGACAGCTTATATTCAGCTTTGGGAAAAAAACACACCTAGCGGTGTGCTTATGTACAAGAGATACATTCCAACTTTTTGCTCAATAAATTTTCATTTCAGTTCCTGTGCTACCTAAAAAATGCCTTAGCATGTACTTTATGCTCTCGCACAATGTCTCTTTCCTTGCTTCAGTTGATGTGTATTGATTTGTTGCTTCCTCTCTTAACCACATTTTATAATCTTTTTAACTGTCATAAATGCTTTTGTCTCAAACCTGGTTGCTTCTTTTATTTATCTATTTTGCTCCACTTTATTTGAAATGTTTTTCTTCCTGGATGAGTCTCCTACCTTTTGGGCAAGATTAATTATCCTTTCTTAATTTTGATCTATCATTCTATAGAGATTATTGATTATATTTAATTTGTTTTATGTAAACTGTTTATCCATTTACTTTTACTTTGGTGGTGATTATGTGCCATAGTTAACTAGTGTCTTTATTGCTAATCTCTCATTCCTATTATACAAATTGTTAGTTGTTCCATTTTTATCATTTCATGTTAAGAAACAATTTTTCACATACCTACAAGTTACTAAGGCATTTTTATTTTCACAATTAAATATAAGTTACGTGTGAGCCTTTGGTTTCAATGAATACACCAATACATTCTTATTCATTTTATTAAATATTTTTCATTGCCTATTATTTTCTTTCTGTGTGTGTATATATTTGTTTATATTTGAGCAAACGCCATTTCACTCTATGTTCCTTGCTTGTGTATTAGGATTTTGCTGGGAGTTTTGAAAAACAGAGATTCTCTGGTATCATTTCAAACTTACAGATCCTACATTTCCTGGTAAAGATCACAAGAAATATTATTTGAATAACATCCACTAAGAATTTTAGGTGAGTCAGTAAAACTCTGTTCTAGGCATTTGGCATCTGATACTAAATATTTTTTCATTTGGAACTAATGGTGTTTAAATGTGCAAAGGAAATGAAGTTGGAAGACTTGCTTATATTTTTGAGGGCATTATAATATTCATCTACTTATTTTTCAGCCTTGCTTATGGGACTGTTTCTTCAATGAGAGCAGGAACTGCAGCCTATTCACTGCTAATTCCTTTTAGCTAATTTCCTAACACATGGGAACATGCCATACATATCTGTTAAGTGGACAGCCTACTTGAACATTTTCTTATCAGTAGGCATGTCTTCAAGAGAATATATCAGGACAAGTTTGAAGGTAGCATTTTTTTAAACAACAGAGAAATAACTCTCCAGACAAGCAGAGGTAAATAGAAAACATGGAGAAGAAATAGACAAATGTTTGAAACATGCAGCAAAATGATTTTGAAAGATCAAAAGTTAATAAATTACTTGCCTATCCTTTGTGAGGCCCTGGGTTCAATCGCCGGCACTTGCATAAAATCAAGCCAAAACAAATGTACACAGCAAAACTGGAGAGAGAGAGAGAGAGAGAGAGAGAGAGAGAGAGAGAGGGAGAGAGAGAGGGAGGGAGAGAGAGAGAGGGATAGGAGGGGGGAGAGAGACAGAAAGGGAAGAAAAAAGAAAAATAGCACACATGGGATAACTAACTTTAAGGTCACTTAAAGAAAAAAAACCTCAGTTTCTTGAATGTTTCATCGTTAAACCAGGGCGGTACTCATGGCTTTCTTTTACGTGGTACTAGGGATTGAACCTAAGGCTTTCACACTGATGGTCACAACCAATTTTACTTTTATTTTTTAAATTTTGAGACAGCATCTCTCTAAGTTGTTAAGTTGGCCAGCCTGGGCTTGAACTTGCAGTTCTCTTGCCTCAGCCTTCTGAGTGCTGGGATTACAGCTGTATCTTTTAGTATGTTGATCATGGAAATGAATTTTTTAAAATAAAGAGAAATATCTTTAGATATATTTTAAATTTTATTTTACACTTTTAGTGAGAAAAAAACAGTACTGGGAGGGTATATTGTAAAAATTATGCATTATGGTGTATGATTTAATTTTCCAGTTTATGTAACAATTTAACTTTCCAGTTTATGTAGTAATAAATAATGAGGGGTAGGGGTGTGTGTGTGCATAATTGGTTCTTCAACTTCATTTTCTTATGGGGAAGATCGAGTGTAATTGTTTTAAGATTTGTAGGTACTAGCATGCAAGTATTACATAGGTCTTATGATTTCTCAGAAAGAAAGTTCATTTCTAATCACTGAATGTAACAAGTCAGTGGCAAACTCTCATTTGGGCCCTGAGAGAAAATGATTTCATTTTCTTCATTCCAGCCTCAGCTAGCACCCTTGTGCCCTAGGTGTGCAGCCTTAGTTTTCTTAAGGCTAGAGAGAAATTTGTGCAAGAAGAATGATTCCTGTCTGTACCTGTGAATGGTCATTAGAAGGTCTAACACTAAGGAAAATGACAGAATGGTGGATGGCGGAGGAAGAGGTCTTCCTATCCTTTGCTAAACTTCCTTACCATGAAATTTGTTTTAGCTAGTGACTTAGCACACTGATGCACAGTACGTGCCTGGAAAGCGGGAACTACAAGCGTGTGTGTGATCTGCTCCAATCTCTCTCTCCCCCGCAGTGATCATCAGTGTTGCAAAGACCAGCTGTTTTTCCAAATGGGATCACAAATGAAGAAAATGTGGAATTGTTACAGTTTAGATCTAAAATGTCTCTCAAAATTCTCATGTTTGTGGCACGAATCTACTGATCAGTAGTAGCTCAATCCCTTGAAGAGCTCATAGCTAAATGCGGTACATGTATCACTTCTCAGCCGAGGCCAAGTGTAAATGTGCTACATGTTCCATGGGTGGTGGGGCCTTGTTGAAGGTGGGTCCCTGGGGATGGTCTGGAAGGGTGTATTTTTGTCCCAGGCTCCTTCCCTCTCTCCCTGCTTTGGGGCTGCCCTGGGTTGAGCACCTTGTCTTCTACCCTGCCCCTCTGCCCTCCCGCGTCTGCCTTGAAGCCAGATGACCATGAACTGAAACAGTGAGCTTTTAAATTGTGGGTGTTGATATTTTGTCCCAGAAAGTGATTAAGATAGAAATTTTGTTCTGCTACCTTGCACTGGCCATGAGATATGGTCCAGTATTAAATTATTATTTAAAGCTAGTGAGACTTGGGGACTATTTATTCTTGACTTACTACCTAGGTCATCCTGATGGATATACAAGATACACAAAGTGTATCCTTGATATATAATTTATTGTCATATAAAATAGTTTCCCAATTCGGTAGTAGATAGTGCCCAAAGTTTCCATATGTTTTGTGGGTTAAAAATATACATTTTGCTTATAATTTAAAACTTACTACAGGGATATAGCTGAGTGGTATAAACTTCTGCCTGTGCAAGGTCCTGAGTTTGATTCTTGGTACCAAAACAAAAAGAACCCAGGAACTAAAATTTACTACAAAATTTAATGATATAATATCAGCCTTTTAAAGAAATATAAATAATATAAAAAGTTACTTAACTACAAAATACAAGATCATTAAAAGTTAAAATTCAAGGAGCCATGAATAAATACAATTATGATGTATTACATGAGAATACTATTAACTTAGAATTTTTAATTTAAGGAGATCATAAATATCTAGTCTATTTTATTGCCTCATGTAGGTTAAGAATTGTCTTTCCTCTCAGTCCATATGTGATAACCAGGTGACTCATTATCTTTTGAATCAGCAAATTCTATTGTTGAAAATTGGAACTGATAAGTAGTATTTTCTTAAATTTGAAGAAAATTATTTTTTCTGAGGATTAGGTTCTACTCTACTAGGAAACTGCCTTCTGAGTCAGCCAATTTTATTGCTGGACAACCACCATTATCAGATGGAGATCATTTTAAAATATATTTAGCAAAATCTTTTCTCTATTAGTTTTTTTTGTAAGTTCTACCCTCAAGAAAAGTTTAGATTAAGTCCATTCCATAGTTCACATGAGAATACTTAAAATATCTAAAGTTAATTTTCATGTGCTCCTATATTCTGTTAGCCTTAAATACGTTTTTTTCAACCAGTAATTACAGGAAACCCTCATACCATTTGAAGAAATTGAGTATTCTCTTCCAGATCCACTAATTTATAAATGGCTCCTTTAAAGTACAATAAAACCATCTGACATGGGGTCAGGTGGGGCAGGACAGTTTCAGAGTATATGAAAATTATTTTCCTTTGATGTTATGCTTCTGTTTTTACAAGTTATTATTGTATTAGCATTTCTGAAAATTGAAGTAGGCAATGGAATCATCTAAAAGTCCTAAGACTTTTACCTATAATCTATTACCACCATGAGGGTTCCTCTATTTTTTCTTATGTAATAGGTTTCTGGAGAACAATATACAGGTGTATATTTATTTGTAGTAATTGTAATATTAAGGTAAATATTATAATTATGTCTTCATTTAAACATTAGTGTGTATGTTTACAAATTAATACTGATAAATGAACATATTTTCATTTACTTCATTAGATTGTTTTTATTATAATTTTCAACTGTGTAGCATGATCTCTGACCTATTTCAAATACGTCAAAATTAAAAACTATCATTGGTGAGTTTTTCTGTGAAATATTCATTAACTGCGATTTCCTTTCTATTCATCTTACTTCCAAGAAAATGTTTGAATCAAAATTAATTTAAAGTGTTCAACATCATCAGAACTATAATGAATAAGTACATGACAAATTATATTAAATTTTGTATGAAGTACTGAACCGGGCAGATGTAAACCGTGATGTTTAAAGGTATGTTATTGTTACTTTTGGGCTTTGTTGAATTATAACTAAAAGAGGGGAGGGAAACTACTTCCAGGGTATTGATAAGGTTTTGCTTCTTGAATTATATCCATGATGAGTGAAAAAGCCATTCCTCTATTTACTTATGATGGATGTAAGTTTTTGCATGTATTTTTTACTTCAACCAAAAGGTATTAATATCTTGAATATTTCCTTCTGGAAATTCTAATCATATATCTCTAAACTATTGAATTCATTCAGTAGACTATTTCTTTCTTTTTTAGTAGAATACTTTAAAGGTGAAATCCTATTTCCCAGCTTTCATCTGCTAGGAACATTGTTTCACCCACAGCGCTGTCCTTATTTTGGTTAGCTGTTTAAACAACCATTGTGAAATTATTGCCATTTTGTCGTTGCTAAAGTTTTGAATGTATAACAAATACCCCATAGACAGAGTTTTTCAAACGTGATGGTATTGAGTAGAATCTCAGGTGATTATTGTTGGTGAGTGAGGTTTCCTCACTTTCCCTCCACTGCCCCTTCGTGCCAGGAAGAACAATACTTCTTTACATAACTGACTAAAGACTGTTATATTTCTTAATTCTATTGACTCTTAGCCTTGCCGGGTGCTCTCATATATCTCTTGAAATCTGCTGAAAGTGGCAGAATGTGCCCATTAAAAATGTTTTATTATTTGTTTGCTTTAAGACATTGGACCAAAGTATAATTAACAGTGAGTTAAAGACAGTGCAGTCAGGAAGTGTCGCTGACTAGTGCTGGAAGAGATCAATAAGGAGAAGCAGTGAAATGCAATAGAAAAAGCAAACAAAGGGCTCCGAAAAGAAGCAAAAAGGAGTGAAGAACAAGACCTGAGTGGAGAAATGAGGAAGGAAGTGATGTACAGTTAAAAGAGACACAGCGGTAAACTGCGTGCCTTCCCTCGCATATCCCCTCCTACGCTGCCCTAATTCTGCCGTGATCCTTCTCTTTAACTCTTACTTTGAAGCTTCTTGTCCTGGGACGAATGGAAAACTTCCCCATCTCTCTCACTCAAGAAATCTTTTTTTTTTTTCCTTTAATTCTTGTAGGAAGCATTTATTGAGCAGTAGATACTCTGCTTGTCTCTGAAGATGTGAAAGAGAGCACATGAGCCCCTTACCTTGGGGCCTGGCTCTTGGGCCAGGTCTCGCTGAGCTAGCACTGCCCTTGCCCAAGACACTGCAGTCATGTTTCTTGATGTGGTCCTCTCACAACAGTAAATGGTACCAGTTAGTGTTGATAATTGAACCTATAAATTTCTAAATTAAGGTTAATCTTCTAAAATTCTGTATGTTTTTAAGTATGTATTATTTAAATGCATATAGGTTGGGGTTGAATAGTGGTTTTACTAAAGCATACCATTGTATCTGGCTTAGGGTTTGTGATTGTTTTAATTCAGTCTCTAATGTTCTATATTTTAAAGATCAGGTTATAGGCAGACACATCTCAAGTGCGATGCTATGTCAGTGCTTTTCTAGGAAAATAAGTCTGGATAATAAGATATTTGCTACCTTCCAGAAAGAAATTAAAAGAAAAAAAAGTCCTCTATAGCAGTTGACTAATTTAAGAAACCACTGATTAAGAGACCGGATAGATCTTAGTTTAACTTTTTAAACGTTAAAATGGTTACCTTCTTTTACATTATGTATGGCGTATGCAGGTCTAAATAGCCTTAATTTTGCACTCATAAGATTTCTTTGCTCTGGCAAATGCAGACAGAAGATTACTCACGTGGGATCAAGCAGAGTTTTAAAAAAATTCACAAATAACTTTTAGAGAGCAAATAAACTGACGAACATTACTACATTTCTCACATAGCAACTGCATATGTGCCCACAATGCAACAGTAGACTTCCCTACATTCCCTAGCATCAGCACAAGCTTACTTTAAAGAGCAAGACGAGGTTCTCTGGGGCACATTACTTGCTCTTAATTGTATTTTCTGCTATCTCTGGATATCCCCTCTGACATTCTGACTACTTTAGGGTTCTGGGCAAGCATACTCCAGTCATCATCACCAGAGAGAAAAGAAATCTGCACATTATATGGAGTTAAGGGCATTTCTTGATTTCACTTTGTGCTGCAATTTAAATCAGAGCCAAGGTGGAATATTTTTGTCATTGTAAATATGTAAAATTTACGCTACTGCTAAAGTAAAACTTTTGTGTCATAATATAATCAGTTTGATATCATAGTTTTCAATTTTATTAAAAATTAAAATCTTATGAATATCTAGTATTTAAATAGCATACTATTACAGTGAATTATTTAATCATTTTATTCAGTCAAACAACTTCGCTAATCTGCCTTTATGTAACTGGCATATTAATGCAGATAGTATCAGTCACAGACAAAAGTTCTCTTTGTAAAGCCTTTATTGATACTATAATTAAAATCAAATATTAAATCTAAGTAAATCAACTGGTGCATAATGATAGTGGGAAATAATATGGATTCTTCACAATTCTAGAGCACTGGAGAATAAATATATAACATAACTGCCTTTCTGAAGGAGAAAGAAAAATACAAGAGTATGTATAATTGCATGATGTTATAGAGCGGAATTATACTTCCTACTGGAGTGAGGAGAGGTATAGGAGTGAAAATTTGGGCTCTGCAGTCAACCAGGTGGACCAGCGAACCACATCCCCCAGCCCCAGCTAATGCTGCCCCTGCTCCTGGCTTCTCCACAACACAGGGAAACAGAGGTGACAATCAACAGACTGATCTGATTAAAGAAAAGACAAACACCGAGGATGAGATTTCTGCTGTAGGGCCAAAGTGTTATCCTACCATATACAGCATAAGAGCTAGGCTGGAATCTCCTGGGGATGCCCGTGAAGCCCAGACTCATACCAAAAAGATCACAAAGCCTGAATTTTGTTGTGGGAACCCCAGTTTGGAGAGTGTAATCATCAGAGGAGATGGTCCTGAAGAAAAAGGCATTTAGTCTGGGGGAATGTTTGAGCTCTGGCACTCATCAGACGTTAGTGGTCTGAGTCACTATTGGTCAATATGAGGGTGGTCTAATTGTCTTCACTAAAATTGCTGTTCTCTTTGTTCTGGAAAAGAGTGGTTTTATGAGTGGTTCCTGGGGTTTGTCAATGCCCGGTTGACATTTGATGCTATTATTGCCACCAAATTTACTTCTATAGCCATAGTAGTAAAGATAAGTAGTTTTCTTTCTATGCCAATATCTGTACTGCCTGGCAACCATAAAAATACTGTGACTCATTTCCAAAGAATGGGGCAATGGGCCACAGAATGTGTAAACCTCAACACAAAGACTGAACTAGTAAAAAGGAAATATGAAAATATAAGGCAAGAAAATAACTCCCCAATATCCTAATTCCTCTAAAATTGGTTCAGGAGGCATTGAGCGGTCAGAAGGCAAAAGTCACACAACAGATGTGTCTGAAAGCATATAAATAGAAGTGAAACAGTTCAGTAAGGTGCTTTGTTAATTTAAAAATGTAGCTAGTCAGGTAATAACCCTAATGAAACAAATCAGCAAGTTGCAGAAGATACCAGTAAACGGCTAGTGGAGCTAGAGAGGGACGGAACATGAACGCCCAGCGTGGAAAAGAATAGGAGTGCATAAAAAGTTCTGTGAACAGAAATCCAGGCGATTAAAAATACAGTTAGAGGTAAGGGTAGAGGAAGTGACCAGTGCGAAGACAGCCAGATCTAAAGGATGGGGCTGTAGTCAATGATAATTAATGACACACAAGGGTATCATGAAATGAAGTGTTTCAAGGTATAAAAGGAAACAAGCTCCACACTAGATTATCATATCCTGCAAAATTATCTTTCAAAATTGATGGACAAATAAGATATTACCATGATAAAATCTAAAGTTCATGACCACCAAACCAACACTCCAAAACCTTCTCAAGGATATTCTGGAAGGAGACAATAAAGCTAACGATAACATATCCAATAAAATGAATGCATCAGGAAGGGCAAGCAATTAAGTAGAAGGGAAAGGAAGCAAAATGGTAATTGAAAATGAATATAGTGACAGAAATGACTCAGTATCTATCAATTATAACTATCAATGTAAATGGATTCAATTCACTAATCAAAAGACACAGATCAGCAGAATGCATCAAGGGACAAAATCCAGGGGTATGCTGTATACAAGAAACACATTTAACACAAAAAGAAATTCAAAGACTAAAAATCAAATGATGGAAAACAATATTCCTTGCAACAGGAATGTGAAAACAAGCAGGAATCACTCCTGTATACCCAAGACAGAGTGAATTTCAAGCCAAAGCTGATCGAAGGAGTCAAAACAGGACATTACATATTAGTTAACAAATATTCTACAAGAAGAGATAACAATTATAAACAAATATGCACAAGCAATGGTGCATTCAACATCCTAAACAAACTCTAGGACAAGAAAGGTCAGACAAACATCAATAAAATTATAGTGGGGGATCTGAATACTCCACTATAACAAATGGATAGATCAATTAATCAAAAAGTCAACAAAGAAATGTCAGACTTGAATCAAACCTTTGAACAAATGACTTAATAGGTATGAACAGAGTGTTCCACTGAAATACAACAGAATATATTCTTTTCAGCTGCATATGGCACTTTTCCCAAAACAGACCACATACTATCTAATAAACTATGCTTAAGTAGATGTAAGAGTCATATTTTTACTATATACATTATCAGATGACAGTGCAATGCAAGTAGAAATCAATAGCAACAGAATATATGCAAATGTATAGAAATTAAACAACACATTTTTGAATAATCTATAGGTCACAGAGGAAATTAAGGAAGAAATAAGACATTGCTAATATTAAATGATAATGCCAGTATAGATTACCAGAATGTATGAGACATCATAAAAACAGTCCTATGAGGAAGGTTATGGCAATGAATGCATGCCCACATCAGAAAAACAAAATAGCCTGAGTAAATAACCTGATTTCAAGGTGATAGAAAAACAAGGACAATCCAAATGCAGTGCTTGTACAAGAAGGAAATTATAAAGAACAGTGCAGAAATCAATGAAATGAGGACTAAAAATAAATATAAAGTCAATGAATTAAAAAGCTGGTTTGAAAGAATAAATACAATAAACAAACCCTTGGCTGACATTATCAAAGAAATAAAGATACAAATTAATTCAATTAGAAATGAAAAAGCTGAAATCACAACTGACGCTCCAAATTCCAGAAAATTATTAGTAACTACATCACAAAAAGTTGGAGAGCTCAGAAGAAATGGAAAGATTCCTAGATATGAATTGCTAAAACTGCACAAGAAACCTTAAAAATCTTGAACCATCCAATAATAGTAAATGAAATTGAAGTAGTAATTTAAAAAATTATAAACCTACCCACTAAGAAAAGCCCAGGACCTGATGGATTCACAACTGTATTCTACAAATCTTCAAGGGAAGATCTAACATCAATATTTCTCAAAATTTAAATGAATTTGAAAGGGAATCACTCTATGAATCTAATATTATTTTGTTCCCAAAATCAGATAAGGATCAAACAAATAAAAAAGAACTATAGGCCAATTTCTCTAATAAGTATAGATACAAAAATCCTTAACAAGATACTGGCAAACTGAATGCAACAAACAAATCACTACAAAGATTAAATACCATTACCAAGTAGACCTTATGTCAGGGATGCAAGGATGGTTCAATATAAGCAAATCAATGCATATAATTCATTACATAAATAAAAGCAAGGATAAAAATCACACAATCATCTCAAGAGATGCAGAAGAAGACTTTTGACAAAATCTAACATCCACTCATGACAAAATTCCTGAAGGAAATAGATATGGAAGGTCTTTATCTCAGTATGATAAAAGCCATTTATGACCAACCTATTTCCAACAGCATATTAAATGGGGGAAAACTGAAACTTTTCCCTGTAAATAAATTCAGGAACAAGAAAAGGATGCCCACTATCACTAAATCTGTTCAACACAGTCCTTGAAATATTAGCCAAAGCAATCTAGCAAGAGAAGCAATTAAAAAGGATATGCACAGGAGAGGATGAGGTAAAAATATCATTATTTGCAGGTGATACAATTGTTTACTTACAAGATCTATAAAAGACTCCACTAAATGACACCGAAATAGTTAATAAAATTTTGTCATGTAACAGGATATGAAATAAATACAAATCAATTGCATTCCTACACACTAGCAATGAACTCACTGAAAAAGTAAGAAAATAACACCATTTACAAAAGCATTAAAAAATTGTGTACATATTAGCTAAGGAAATGAGAGACTTCTACAATGAAAATTACATTACTCTGAAAAAGGAAATTGAGAAAAGCATTATAAAATGGAAAGATATCCCTTTTTCTTGGATAGGCAGAACCAACATGTTCAGCTTCCAAACTAATGAAATCCCAATCAAAATACTAATGCCATTTCTCATAGAGCTACAGAGAGCAGTCCTGACACTCATACGGAATCAGAAGAGAGTGATAATAGCAAAAGCAATCTTGGACGACAGAAACAAAGCAGATGGCATCACCATCCCTGATTTGAATTTGTACTAAAGCTGTAGCATTGAAAACAGCATGATACTGGCTTAAAAACAGGTATGTGAATCAATGTAACAGAATAGAAGAAGCAGAAATGGCCTATTTCTTCTGCAACGAAGGAGCCAAAAGCACACTTGAGGAAGGATAGCCTTTTAAAAAATGGTGGTGTAATAACTGGATATCCACATGCTGAAGATTGGGTCTACACCCACATATCCACAATTTTTCAATTGTACTCTGGCAAGTCTGGTTAATATGTATGTTTGAAAGTTAGCTTCCTAGGTCTGCTTAGTATTACAATTTTGAAATGTTTTAGAAAGCGGTTAGCACAGTGGCCATCTTCATTTATTGATTGTATAAGTGTTGAAGAAATAAGTTTCAGTTTGACAAGAGATATGTTCAATGTCATAAGGTAGGAGAAAGAGTGATGGACACTTGCACAGCAGGAGTGGTCATGAAAAGCATTGCTTCCTGTTCAGAAACATATAAAAGAACCTTTTTGGGGAGCAAATGTTGGTTTTTTGACACCCACAAAGTCCTAGCACATTACTATTTCAGTTAATTTTGGGCCTGAAACCAGTGGTTAGTGTCTCCTCTCAGAAAGAACTATGGAGCTGAGAATTTGATCATGGAGTCTTGTATTCTAAAGGCTAAGAATGGACATGTATTTATTATTCAGTTTGGTTTCTGGCTAGAGAGGAAACAAAAATGAAGAGTATCAAGGGTGAATTTATCCTAATAACCAATTTTGTTTTACATTTGTTGAAGTTTGAAGGCCCATCTCTCCTGAATCTCAGCTCTGCCATTTATTACTTATTATGCTATAAATGTTGCTAACTCATTGACCATTTTGATTCCATTCTTTTGGGGCCAGGTTTTGTTATGTAGTTCAAGCTGACCTTGAATTCATTATGTAGATCAGATTGGCGTTAAACTCTTGGTGATCTTACTTTTCTTCTCATTACTTTCTTTTTCCCTTCAGTCACTGAAGCCCTAAGTCAAGCTTAGTACTATCCCTAACCTTCCCAGTCCATGGTGTCAAAGCTTCAGAGCTTTCATTTTTCTTCTTGAGTTCAGGCCTTGTCTTCTTCCTTACTCATTTTTAATCATGGACTGTCTTTGACAAGGATTTTCGTGTTGCTTTGTGCTTTCCTGTTAACAAACATCTTTTTCTTTTCCCTCCAAGTTTTTAAAAACCTAGAAGCTGTGGTTATTTTTCTTTACATAACTCAGGGCACTGAGAAGAGATTTATGCAGTCTGGCAGTCTCAGAGAGCAACCATAACATATGAACTGGTAGTCACGGTCATTTCCTAAGTATTTAGTGTAAATCCACACAGATGTGAATGTTTAACAAGCATTACTATAGTTACTTGACCTAATTTACATTCTAATTGTAGTACATTCAAAGAATACAAGCGCTGTAGCAGCTATGGTTACTTTCTTGACCTGCATACACTCTCACGAAAATTAATGAAAACCATCTTTATGGCCTGAGCTGTGTCTTCATAAAGTCCTAACCCCCACTGTATCATGATGGCCTATCAGAAATAGGGGATTTAAAAATGTAAAGTTAGGTAAGTTCATTAGGTTGGATCTTAATCCAATATGACTTACATCTGCAAGAGTAAATGAAGACACAGACACATAGAGAAGAAAGAAAATATATCAAGGAGATAATTGTAATGTATAGTAAGTTCCCATCTTAAAAGATGAATTTCATTCTGGGAGAACATGTGTAAGTCAGATTTGTTTTTAAGTCCAACAAAATGAGTCTTATGCACCTTTCACACAAATATACAATGTACAGAATAAAAGACCTCAAACCCACACACAAAATGCTCTATGTAAACTATTTTTGCTTTCACAGTTACCTTGAAATGTTGGTGTAGTAGTACATACAGTATTTTCACTGTTGTTTCTGTGGTTGTTGCTTTGTGTTTCCTAGCAGCCCCTTCCAAATCGCCACTGCTGTTCCTCTTGCTTCTGGGCATTCTGGGCTCCGACTGAGCACTGCACTGCTGTACACATCACACTGTACAGTAAGCACACAGCAGCAAAACTGTGACAATGTCTGGCAGGAAGGTGAGCTACAGAACTTCCATGATGGTTCACACCTGTGAATGTTTGTAATGTGAGGCCTGTTCCTATCTGTGGAAGTTCACAACTGGCACATTCATAATCCACAGATGGATGCATTAGAAACTAATTCTCCTTATGCCTTCATCTTAGACATAAGCCTGCAGAACTGGGAGGAAATAAATCAAAGCCGTTCAGTCTGTGGCACCATGTTATGGCAGCATAGTAAGCTAATACACCATCTTACATAGTGGGACAGGGCTCCTTGCATGCGCTCATAGGAGCTGTTTTCCCTTGGGTCAAGCCTTTGCATTTAGTTTCTGGGAGAGAGCAGTGAGAGCATTTGCTTGGAAGCCTGTTGGAGAGAATGCTGAAAGGAGGGTTACCTTGCTGGGTGCGAATGGATTCTTTGTCTTGAAGCCAGACATTTTGACTTTGAACACCAGCTTCTCATAGATTAGTTGTATATTCTCTGCCAAGTTCATTGGTTTCCTATGCCTTGGTTTCTACAGCTGAGAAATGGGGATAATAATCACATTTTCCTCTAAGAGAATGTGAGAATTAAGTAATATTATGTGCTTATAACAGTTCTTAGTACACAGTAACTAGTTAATTATAGCTAGTTATTTGAAGATTCTTGCCTTTAAGATTTTGAGGTTATTTAAATTTAACAAATAAAATTATAACAGCCCAGTTAAATAATTGTTAGCACTTGAATTTAGGATTCTATTGCTTTTAAAGTATTTTTGGTATATGTGTGTGTGTGTGTGTGTGTGTGTGTGTTCTTCAACATTTTTATGATAAAATCTAAATTATTTATCTCTATTGTGTATATGTACACATATATATTAATGCGTGCATCTTTATTAACTCAAAAATAAGTGAACAATTTGCACTTCCTTTGTCAGAGGAAAAACACACAAGCACATGCCTTGTCAAGTTTCCAGGGGCTCCTTACTCCTTTTGTTTGAGCACAGCAGTGAGTGGGTCTCTCACTATCTTGTTGAACTAATGAGGCACATTGACTACATAGTCTAATGCTGATGCATGGTCTAAAAATGATTTCAATTGAATATTTTTCTTTTTATGATCATAATTTCCTCTTAAATGAGTGCTATAAACCCAAGGACACACTTTCGATGGTGTTGTTGTGATTTGAGATTATTGCTTTCACTGCCTTTAGATTTTGCTCCCCAAGGGAATTGCAGAAACCAACTGCCTTTGCACCCTGTGAGTGCCTAATCAGTTATAGTATGCAAATGAGCTTTAATATACCATGGCGTTGTGCTTATAGGCACAAGCCTTATTGTAAATGTCAAAATGATTCTGATTTTAATCTATCCCCTGTAGTGATACATTAATAAGGGCCATAGGAGTAAGTACTGGAGGTGGTTACTTCTTAATGGGCAAGAATCTTTTGACTGTTTGATTTGAAGATCAAAACCCAGAAAGACAATAAATAGACAGCATTTAATTTCAGATTGTGATATTTGCCCTCCCCACAGCAAGGAAGAATTTCTCTTGAAAAACCTCCTTTATTAATCTACTATGACAGCACCAAGGACAGGGTAGGATTTTTGAAATCATGATTGTCAAGTAAATAAATAGATATAGTCATCACTGTATTATAATTATATAATAGAGTTGTCCTTGTGCTTAGTAGCCTTACATGTTTTATGTGTAAGAAAATTGACATCAAAGAGGTTGTGTGACTTTAGATCATAGCTAAGTCAGACCTAGAACCTACTTCATTTTATTTCAAGTCCAATTTTACTTTAGGGAGGTCACCTATACCACTTGCAATGATTTGAGGGAAGGAGTAGAATTGTTCAGCAATATTGCATTTTACAATAAAAATAATACATTGGACAAAGATAGGAATATTGGGTGCAGTTCCTTTTAGTATCTGTTAAACAAAAAGAATTTTAGAGTTGATACTCTTGTTTTACTGTTATACAGGCAAAATACTGCTCCTTATATGACTCCTTCAAGCACTGATTTCAACAAGATGGTTGATCATTAATCTTAGTTAATACAGAGTTTGAAAGAAGATGTGAATTTGTGTAATATACTCCAAATTCAACTATGTTGTTGCAAATGAGAGATTTTCTTCCTTTTAAAAGCAAAATGATATTCTATGTATCTGTATATACCACCTATTTCTTTATTCACTCATCTGAATGAATGCTCAGTTTGGACACAACAGTTGATGTGATTCCATATCTTGGCTATCGGGAATAATGCTGCAGCAAGCGTGAGATGTAGATTTCCTCCCCACACTGACTTTCTTTCCTTTGGATATGTTCTGAGAAATGTGTTTCTCAAATCACATGGTAGCACAATTTTTAGTGTGTAGAAGAATTTTTATCCCATTCTCCATAGTGGTCACACAAATGTACATTCCCCCTAATAATATCACAGAGTTCCCTACTTGTGATAGACACAGCATGATTTAATTATCCCACACATACATCGAACACCACATTATTTCCATCACTATATACAATTATGATTTGTTCATCAAAAATAGTACTAAGAAATGCAAAATAATATTTAGGAGACAAACACTTCAGAGGTGAAACAATGTAAAAACTTTATGTTGCCAATAGAAGGCAGCCAATTAAGCAATTTAATTGGTTTTCATTCTTTATAATTTGATTTTTAGCAAACCCAATAAACTGATAAAGTATACAGAAATCCCATCTTAAGTAGGTTGGCCTAACTCCCAATTACATAATTTCACCGATCTGTTTAATGTCTGAGTTCACTTTGCCAGGAACCCATGGCTTCAAGTAGCCAATAAAGGAAAGCAGATCTGGACAATGGTCTGCAACTTACAGCCATGTTCTTCTGGTTAAAGAAGCATGTGTTGTTTCCATGTATGCTGGTTTCATCACTTTTGTACATCTAATTCCTGGGAAAAATTCCCTTTCTTTAACATTATTATTACAAGAAATTTATGAACTGGGCTTGAGAAGTCCTGGCTCTTCTACGAAGTGTGAGCTCTTGGAAACTTGGTCTCAACCTAAGCCATTTGGCCTCAATATTCTATTACACAAGATGGGTAAGATCTACTAAACTAGATTTTATCTCCATGACACCTTTACCGAGGTATTATAATATTGTTCTAAGAAAGCATTGGCAAGAAAGAAAGTAAAATTTCCTTTAGCTGTGAGACTGACTGGAAATCTTCACATTTTTATGTTGTCTAACTTTATCAGAAATGGAGTGGCTGATTCAAAGTACATCAGTTTATAAACCTGGCACAAAGTTTCTTAAGGCTGGAAGGTTCCAGTCAATGTACAAATTCAGTCTTTGCACCTCACAGTAGGTTTTAACACCTAGACTGCACTTTATATCTGTAGACTTTGAAGCACTTTGATCTAAGATTATTTCTGATATTTAGAAAACTGGAAAGCTGTCTCTTGGAGATTTGTAGTAGGTATGATTGACAACTTGAAACCAGAGACTTTCTTTTTTGCTTTCCTTTGGTTAGAGTTAGTATATATCAAAAGGGATTGGGAGTGCTATGGAGTAACAGAAGTGAGATTTTCCCACTTAGGTGGTTGCTATGGATCTTAAAGGAATCATTTGCAAAACATTGATTAAATATCATTTAAAATATGACAACCTGTGTAAATTTTTTAAATATACAAAGAGACTTGGGAATTAAGCTAGAAGTTTTAAAAACTATATATGTGCTAGCTTTTAGATAAACAAGCTACTATTGAATTTTTTCTGTATTGTGAAGGATTTAATATTGGTTTACTCAAGCGAACAAATAATTTTTTTTCATTTTTGAGACAGATTCTTGCTGTATCGTTCAGGCTGCTCCTCCTGCCCCAGCCTCCCAAGTGCTGGGATTGCAGACATGTGCCACCATGTCTCGCTAATAATGATAATAGTGCTCATATGGAATAAAATGAAGTGTGCTTCTAGCACACATAACTGGAGACCCTGATACTACTACTACTATTATTATTTTTAGAAAGGAAAACTGAGTTACAGAAATGTAAAATTTGAACAAAAAATGTGAAGACATGATATTGATTGATCTTAGTCAGGCCTATGGACTATCATTCAAGAAGAATTCACATTTTGTAAGCATTTATTACAGTGTTTATTTCCAAGGTAAAGAATATATAAAAAAAAAATCAGAGAACCACAATGTAAAACTTGTTCTCTTTCTATTAGGGAGTGCTTAGGTAAGACATTTTCTGCTGAAGCAGGGCAGCATCCGCAGCTAACAGCCCAAAGGAAAGCTTGTGTTTGTCTGCCACTCATCATCTTGAAAGACTGCAATATTTATAAAAATGTAACTGTTAACTTTTCCCGATGTGTGAAAGTAGAGATGATTGTATACAAACACTTGCTCCCATGATTATGGAGACTGTAAAGCACAATTTCCTTTAAGTGCTCTTGAGAACGCTCTTGACACTCTTTGACTTAGTTTCTCTAGGCTAACCAGTCCCCCAGAATACTGCCAGCAGAGAAGAGCTTGAGAGTCTTCCCTGGTAGCACCACACCACTCAGCTGAGGGAATTTAAAAAGAGAAGAAATCAGCAGAGGAAAAATGTCCCAAAGTGTCATATTAACCAAGTACATAGTAGAAAAAGCGCTGATTGATGTTAGAAGCTTGACTGGCTTTGTCCCTGAGAGGTACTCAGCAGAAAGAGTGACACATTAATATTTTTCATTGTTAGGAAAATTAAAACATACACTTGTTTCCATACTTTAAAATTTCACTCTATTCCTCAGTCCAGGATGGTTCTGTGCAGCATCTTTGTTCCTTAACTACTACACTTTGAACTATGTAGCTGCTGGTGAATGGTACTGCAAAACACATTCTACCTATGCAGGGGACTACTGAGTGTGTCTTGGCTATCAGCGTGCAGTGTATTACACTTAGAAAAGTATTCACCCTATCTTCCTTCTAGTGGCAGGAAATTTAAGATTGAATTAAGATCTCAGAAATTATAATATAACATTTAGAAGTGACCAACATCCCTTTATCAACGTGCTGCTGCATATTTCATTTGGCTTCTCATCGCAAAGTTCCTCCCACCACACAATGATTTCTGTTGCTCATAGTTTTATATCTTTTATCATAATTAAAGGCAAACACATAAACTTCCCTCTTTGTGTATAACAAAAACCAACAAATAAACCCCTACACTCTTCCTGTTTGTTTTGCTCCTTTGCTGGTTTCCTGTTTCTTAGTTCCTATTGTTCTATCCCTACGCTGACTGCAGGCAGGCTGACCATCAGCTGCAAGATCGCAGCTGCCTCTTCGAAATTATGATCTTATTCTTCTGTCTTATTTCTGAGTGCTTGAGTGTTGCACTCTGTTGCTTTTACCACCTGCTGAAAAGCTGACAAAACAGGTCTGTGTATGGAACCCTTGCTTTTGAAAATTCAGCTAACATAAACTTCATTTATTTTATTTCTAGGCGTGTATCACACACAGAGTTCTTTCTTAAAGTAATAATATTTTCTATGATCTACTCCAGGATGTCAAATAAGTGTTTGTGAACTAGCCTACATTATAGACTGCATTAAATCACACATTATAAATACTTTTCACAATGAATACAAATGTTCTTATAATTTGATTTTAAAATGCATGTGATTATTGATATAAAATTTGGAGTCAGTGCTTCTATGTTGAATAAGCAACACAAACAAATGAAAACAAAAATGCAGCAAGGGAAGTGACACAGCCACGGCAGTCTTCCTCTGTGACGTATGTTGCTGGGCAGGTCTCCTGGCGAGGCCTGATCCCTGGATGGATCAGCATGGCTCACTTGCAAGAGCCCTCTCTTCCTTTCTTAAACTCTGTGGGGCCTTAGCTTTCTGGAGAATGGTTTTTACTAATGATGTTGAATAGCACAAATGGATATTAAGTTAACCTTTTTCCATATCTTATCATACAAATCAAGGTTAGCACTAGCACTAATTGTAAACTTGATAAAGTCATTTCTATAGGGCTCTAAGATAAAATATTCAGAAACATTACCTTTCAATGATCTCTTATGAAATGGTGCTCAGAGATTCTAGCAAAACTCTTCCCAATCGCAATATAATGTCAGGCGTATACATTTGTATTTTCTAGTGATCATTCCAAAAGAAAATCAGAAATAGGTACCATTAATTTTAATAATGCTTTTTGCTTAAAGGAATCTAACAAAATAGTATGTTTACATATAATACATACAAAAATTACCTATGTGGTAGTACATTCATTTCCTTGACAATCCTGCATGTATTTATGCTTACTGAGCATCTAAATTAATACTAGTGATATTTTAAGTGCTCACTAGCTACATACCTATTGTGGCTATGGAACCGATTTTGCAAAGTCTAAAAGAATGAGTCTGTTATGTCTCTTAAATAGCTCCTTTTTTTGAGAGCAAGTATCTCTTGTTTGTTCAAATAATGATGGATGGCATCTGAATTCTATGTAGGTAGGAAAATTATATTTCTAGAAAACTTAGAAGCTCATTTTTTTTGCACTCAGATGGTTACTCCATTAAGGCAGAAATTCACACTGGTTAAACTATAAAATTTTTTTCCTACAAATTATGGCACTGGCAATGGTAGTTGAACTATCCTAGTAATTGTTTTCAGAAGCACTACTTGGGTAATGAAGACCTTTGTAAAGAGTTTTGTAGTCACAATTTTTAAGATCATGTATGGCCTATGAGGTTTGACATGGCTTTCCAAAATTTAGTTACTAACTTGGAGAATTCATTGTAATAGGGGCTGGGAATATAGCTTAGTGGTAGAGCATTTGCTTAGCATATTTGAGGTCTTAGGTTCAATCTGTGACACCAAAACAACAAACAAAAATCCTAGAGGATTCACTATGACAGAAATTGATTTGAATTATTAGTCAAGGATCACATGTTTCTTGCAAAGTTAATTTACAAAACAACACATTCAAATATAAATGAAGAGACACCATACTGGTGTAGAATAAGGAATAAAGACAAATCACTACTTTCCACTGGAAGAAAAATACTGTTTAATGCTGAAATTCCCTAGGAAAATCATATAATTTGACCTCTTATTCTTGCCAAGTATCATGACCTCTTCAGAAGCTCTCATCTCATTTCCAAAAGGAAATAGAAAATCAATGAAAACATCAACAAGTAAAGTAAGCCAGGTGCTTCAAAGAGGAAATAGAAAAGTCAATAAAACATCCAGCAAAGTAAATTCTATGGTAGCATTTACAAAGGAAATTAATATATGTTAGAAGGGGAAAGTTTGTATGTAATACACAGTGATTTAGTGTTACAAAAATTTTAGAAAAATTAATCCCTCAGAGAATTTGTGTTTTAACTCTTTTCTCTGCTTTTGAAGCAAAGAAGGGCTAGAAGGACTGTCATGCATTGTGACATTATTTTGGGGTACATTACTGATTTATGCTAAATTAGATATAAAATGGTGAAATCTAGAAGTTTTATTCTTATCTATTATAATATTATTCGAAACTGTGAGAGAGAATCTTGACTGGCAACTTGATTGGCCTGAGAGATGCCTGAGAGATTAGTAAACCATATTTGGTGTGTGTGGGTGGCTCCTGGGGGGCCAACGTGGGGACCAGATCTGTTCCCTGGCTCGTGTAAATCTGGTTCTTTATTGCTTGCTGTTTCCTGGCTGTCAAGAAGTTAGCTACTTTCCTCTGCACACTGTTCTGCCATGATATTTCTACCTCAGAGCTGGCCATTGCGCATGGACTGGACAGACCTTTCCTCCCTTGAGTAGTGTATGTTAAGTGTTTTGCCCCACCAATGGAAAGCTGACCAATACGAGAACCGTTATACCCAAATATAGCTTTTGGCTATCTCTGCGCAGTGTAAGTTTATATGTGTAATCGCAGTGTAACTCCTTCTATTCTTCTATCTACATATTTGAAAGACATAATGTCAGCATCCAAAATCCTCCTATATTTACAGAACAAGGCTAAATGTGTGAACAACAATCTAATTCCTTTAAAAAGCTTTAAATCTATAGAATTTATAATGGCCTTTCAATTATTTCTAGACTTTTTAAAAGGTAAAAACATTTTGAAGTTGCATGCTAATTTTAATGTAGATAGTATTTTAGTTATTTTGATACTGTGGGATCGGCAATAAATACATACTGAAAACATTTTTAAATTATCATTTTAATGAAGGAATTGTGAAATGTGATCATTAAGACGAGAATGTGATCATTAAGATAAATTTTAAAAATGCTTTACTTTTCAATATAAACTTTTCATGTTAGAAGTTTTTATAGGTATAGAGAATTTTCAAAGATAGTTCAGAGTTCCCATATACCCTGCACCTAGATTCCCCTAATAGTGTCTTACATTGCTATGATCATTTGGTACCATTAGTTGACCAAGACAGAACCATTATTATTTTAAAATTGTACACTTCATTCAGATTCCCTTAGTTTTTAACTAGTATTATTTTCTGTTCCAGGAGTTCATCAGAGTCTACATTATCCCAGCCCCCATGTCTCTTCTTCCTGTGACAGTTCCTTAGATTCTACTGGGTTTTTTCTCCTTGCTTTGAATAGCCTTTAATAGTTCTAAAATTAATGGGCAGATATTTTTATACATCCTACAGTTACAATGGCCTGATGTTCTTCTCAGAATTGGAATGAGAGTACACGTTTTGGGGAGGAAAACCAGAGAGATAATAACATGTCATTTTGTATCATACTATACTGAGAGTTCATATGATCAATGTGAATAATCACTACTGAGGTGGACTTTGGTCACCTGACTGAGAATAGTGTGTGGTGGTTTTTTGAAGAAAAAGTGATTCCATTCTTCCCTCTTTACATACTGTATTGTTTAGGAAGGTCAAGGGACAGCCTGTATTCAAGGACCAGAGGGTCTAGTCCTCTTCTTGGAAGTGGTATGTCTATGTAAATTCTTTAAGGTAGGAGACTTATTGCCTCTTTGCTATTTTTTGTTCGTTTTTAACATCATGAGCTATTGATATTTTATACTGTGAGATATAATCCTATGCTACTGTATACTATTGCTTAAAGTGTTTCAGGTTTTGCTGCTGTGTTCTGTTGACATTTTATATTATTATATATGCATGTGCTGTATGTTTTGGGGATCATGTTATGAAACTATAAGATTCTTTCACACTTTCTTAAACATTTCCTACCTCAGGCCTAAAACCCTTCACTTTTGGGGGGAGTATTCCTTTCTCCTACTTCAAAATACTTTTAGGAACCACGATCTAGGAGCTCGATACACTTATTGCTATCAGGTACCACGGTCTAAAAATCTCAGTGGACAGACCAAGGAAATTATAGCTGTCATTTTTTACTTTGGTCCCTGTTTTTCTGTGGCTTAATTTCTGTGCTAGTCAACACAGAAAAGGCACATTACTGTCACTTTATATTGGCAGGCTACATGTTTCGGTAGACTGATAATTATAGCTACTTATAACCCCTTTTCCTTCCTGTGTCAGTCTTGTTTAATGGAGGAAGTCAGTATTATCTATCATTATTTTAAATGATAAATCTATATCTTTTATCTAAAGAGTCCTATTAGAAATAATAGTCATTTAATATCCAAAGTACAATGACAAAAGTTTTTAATAGTTTTACAAAAGTACCTAAAAAGGAAATTAACATCACTTCTGAGATGAAGATCAAGGGTGAGTAAAATGTTCAAGCTGATAAAAACAACATAAAGTTCATATTTCTTTCTGCAAAACATTTTTAAAATTTACCTAACATTGTACCACGTGCAATTTTGATTATTATGAGGAGGAGGCTGATTTCCTAGAAGTGAATAGTTGTGGTTCATTTCTCAAACAATACACAGTTTAGCCTATAAACTTTCGCTGCTTACATGGGTCTATATGGTTACTTAACTTGTGGCACAATTTCTGTATTAGATTTTGCTAACAACAATAAATAGGTAAATAAATAAATAAATAATCTCAGCTACTTACCTCAATAAATGCTCACCATATTGCTGGAAATCTCCTCTTCATTTATCTTTTCATTCTGAGACCCAGGGTGATGGGATATATCATAGGTGACTAACTCTAAAGGATAGAGGTCTGGAATATAAGTAACAGTTCAGCACAGTCTTATTTAAAGGTCCTACTTGGATGTGGAAAGTGTCCTGTGTGCCCTTATTCTTGGAGCACAAACTGAACAGTCAGAGAGAGCTACACACTCCTTCTGTAGGAGGCCAGGGAAGTTATGTGAAATGGGTAGGGAGATAGAAACACATTGCAACAAATAAGTGAACTTGGAGAGATAGATGAACCTCCAAACCTGGTCTAAACACTTATATAATGGGATCATGTTCAGCCATATCAGAAAAAACCAGTATCAAACAAAGAATAACAACAAAAAAAAATGGTGTCTCAAAACAAGGTAGAAGTTTAGTTCTTTTTCATAGTGTCCAAATAATTGGTCCATGATTATTATACAACTTGCCATTGTTGAGGACTGAAGTGCTTTCTGTCTTGTTTCTTAGATGTGGCCCCTCGTGGTTTAAGGCAATTCCAGGGAGCATTGTGGTAGGAGACCTGAAGAAGGACATCTACCACTTTTTAAAAGGAGAAAAAAGAAAACTGGCAAATAACAATTTTATTTGCCTTTTATTGGCTAGAATGCAGTCATATGAATATACATAAAGGTCGGACAGTCTGGTTAATAGAGTATTTAGTTTCTCTATGTCTACATAAATTTTTATTACTCAGGAAAATGAAGAGAAACAGTTGAGATGGAGATACACTAATAAGACTTGGAACAAATTTCTTTGAATTAATCAGTCAGGAGAATGAAGGACATTGGTAATCAAAAACAAAGAAACAAATAAACAAAGGAAAGGAAGGAAGAGGTGAAAAAATCCATAAAAGAATGGTGCAAAATAGTACAAGTACAATGAAATGACAATAAGCTTCTAGCAGAGGAGAGATGGAGAATGTGAACAGCTGTGTATTTGTAGAAAACGGGAACATATCAGGTTCTCAAAATACTAAAGTTCAGCTTTGTTGTTATTGTTAAAGTAATAACACATCTCAGAAACCTTAAACCAATTAAAAAATGCACGGAACTTGTTTCGGTTCTTCTTACGAAGCTTCACTTTTATTTGTCTCCATTAATTTATGTTTTCTGGTATTCTAATAGTAATGCTTAAGAAGGTTCTCTGAGATTCCTGAAGTATGTCTGTTCAAATATTTTCTGAGCAAGTTAATGGGCTTACAAATCATATAAGAGAGGAAAATTTAGACTGAAAACTACATTATGTGCTATGTAAAGTTGCAGAGTTAAAGGGTATATTGTGTGCCAAGATACTGACTTAGGATTGTGAATATGTGTATATTTTCTGATAAAAACTAGCCAAGGTTGGTTTAAAAATAATGGTAGCATATTAGAGTGTAATGGGAATTTTATGCTGAGAGTTTCATTTATAGTGTTTTACTTGGCAACATTTTATTTGCATTGTCATACTGGGTATGTTTCATGTCTATAGAACTTATGCTTTGATACTATTCCTCATTTTTTGTAAATACTATTTAATGAGGTTCCTATATTTTTGGCATAGTTAGAGATATTTTGTGTGTGTGTGTGTGTGTGTGTGTGTGTGTGTGTGTTGTGCTAGTCAGCTCAATGTAAATGGCACGTTATACATAGTGCTTGGGAAAGGTGTTACAATATTGGTTGATGACTATGAGGTAATTATTTATATTTACTTGGTAAAAAGTGTAATGATTACTGGAAGTACTAAAACAGTCATCAGGTTTACCTTAAAATATATTTAGTTATATTTTATGTTCCCCTTCTTCTTTCATTCTTTTAAGTCTGCTTTATTTTTTAGTACACAGTGTGAATGCAGACTTCTAGCATTGTAAATATAGGGAGCTACCATGCCCTTTAGGATGGTAGCAGCAAAGGAATATAGGGAAGTATATGCTATGAACGCTTAATAACTCCACCGATGTGGCTTAGTGAATATTTCTGTGCTTTCATAGTGTGAAAACATAGCTTTGGGATGATAGCTGCAAAGTTCTCAAACACAAAAGTAGAAGGATCCGTGGTTTTACAGATGCCTGCAGTACTGTTCTGGGAGATGTTTGGTTCTCCTTTGTTAGAGCTGGACATTATTAAGTCTTGGTTCCACAGTTTCCAACAAAGTCAGTCTAAACAGTGCTTATTTAGTATTTGAAACAAGCATGCCGTTTAAAGTGCTTTTAAAATTCTGAAGTTCAATTAGAAGAATATTGGAATAATCGTATTCAGCATTGTTACAAACTCATAATCTGCATTTGTGAAACAACCTGCGGAATTCTTTTCAACTCCTTGTGTTTCAACAGTTTTCATTTTTCCTTCTCCGAAAAAAGCCTTTGGAAGAATGAGCTCCCCACCAGCACCTCTACTCTTTTCTCTCAAAAGCTGTGATCAGGAAAATGAGCATTTCCTTGCTCCTTTGCTTCAGCCCTTGGTAGCAGGTTTGCAGGGTACACAGCATGTTTGGTTTTACCAGATTTCTTCCCCTAATGTTCACATTCGCTAAATAGCTTTTCATTTGCAGAAACATCACGTTGTTGGAAAAATGCCCAATATTAATCTTTCTCAAACTTACAATTGAGGAGGCAAATAAGTGGAAAAACGCTCAGGGCTATTTGCTGTTCAAAGAACTTTAGATCTTCCCCTCAGCCCCCCAGATTCTAAGCCTTTGCCACAGTTTCTGCAGCATACTTTGCTTTTTTGACAGCAGGAATAGCTCTTTGGCCCACTTTCCCTTCTAAACTTTAGCTAAACTTCAAACTCTTTTGCTTTTTTTCTTCTTTTGCTGGAGCTAGTGCTCTCACGCTGAGTAAATAATCTATAGACCATGATCTGCTGTCCTGTCAGGCTTGTTATCCGGACTCTAAACCCCCGACGTGCGAACCTGCCTGATAACTATTCCCGGGTAGGACTCCTAACTGCCTACCCCACTGGTGGTCATCACCACTGCTTACACACTCACACAACCCCCTGCAGCACACTGACTATATTTGGAAGATCTAATTGGTGGTTCTAGCGTCTTTGTTAGGAAAAAGTGACACTTTTTGAAGTTAATAAAAATCTCTTTAGCTACAGCCTTTTGTCAGCTGTAACAAAACGTTGTTTGAACAAATATGCGCTCAGTAGTAGTGACAGTTCATTTCCCCTTTTCTTCACCATCAACATCTTAGGAGAGAAAATGGGAAGATGAGTTCCTCAAAGGCATAAAATTAGCTTTTTGATAATGATATTTCTTGACAGAAAACTATTTTTCAAATAAATACCTCAAATTTGGTTCCAACTGGATTGTATCAGCGTTTTATAATATATAGTGAAGTAACATATTTTTCAATTGTTCTTAAGCATCTTTTCATATATATTACAATTCCGTAAAATCATTTTTCATATTATCAAATCTTTTGGAAGAAATAAACATTTATGAACTATCACAATTAAGAAAGGATCTCCTTTTTCAGGTGTTATATCAACGAAAAAGAAGAGATTTCATTTAGCTTTTACTAAGCATTTTCTTGAAAGGCAGTGTGTTTGTGTGTGTGTATGTGTATATGTGTGACAGAGAGAGAAAGTATGGGAGAGAGAAACAGAGAGAGGGAGAGAGAACCAGACAGAGAGAGAAAAAGAGAAAGAGAGAAAGAGAGAGAATAATCTTAGATGATACAGAGTTTGCCTCAATAGAGTAACATTTGATTTATTCATCAATTACTGGAAATTCAGGAAAATTACTTCTCATATCTGGCTCTAGACAATTTTTTTAAATGTACCTTAAACTTGTGTTTATTGACCATTTGTAAATGTTAAAACACACATAGTCTTTTTCAGTGGAAAAATATAATTATGTTCAGTGGAACACAAGCGAGTTGCTAATGGGGGAGGAATCATTTCTCTTCTTTTCACGATATTAGTCATTTATCCTCAAATCACTCTCACAAATATAAACTCTAATTAAAATAGACTAATAATCCTAAAGCCTTTTAAAAAGGTATCTTGATTATCTCCTATAAAATTTGATTTTGATTCAAAGAGAAAAAGATTGTCTATCTTATTCACATAAATCCAGTTTGTGAAAAGAAATACGGTGGCATTTTTCAAGAGTTTTATTTTCCTTATTTTTATAATTTAGATGTTTGTTTTTAAACCACAGTAGAAAATATTATTTATTTTGTTTTTAACTTAACTTTCACATTCAGTTCATCAGACTGTTGTGTGTATAATCCAATGTGATATAAAATATGCTGACTGCAAGCATGAAGGAAAACACTTGTGTGTCATACTGATGTTTTCGCAGTAGCACAGGACTCCGGTTGTTCTGGTCAGTTTTCTGATGCTGAAACAAAATACCTGAAACTTACAATTTAAGGGAGAAAAGGTTTATTTTCACTGTGGTTTTCAGAGGTCTCAATCTGTAGTCAGCTGGCTTCAAGGCAGAAACATCACAGTGGATGGGCCTGGTGAAAGATACCTGCTCAGCTCGTTTTATCCAGGAAACAGAGTGCACTGGAAACGGTCTCGAATGTAAAGGGTCAGGGATCAAATATCACCCCCACCGCCCCGGGTCATATCCCCTGTTATCCATTTCTGCAACTAGGCCCCAACTCCTAACCTCCCATTCAGGTATGGAATTATCACTGGGCATTGAAGAAGTGAATACTGTTCAATCCAATCACTACTCTGGGAGTCTGTTACTCCTGTCAAGCTGACAGTCATGGTTAACTGGCACACCAGTAAGACAGAAATCTGCTGCCTAAAAGATTCAAATAAACATAACTAACTTGACAATTTTCAGTAGGAAACATCAAAGCACTTTTCATACAAGTACAATAATGTATTTTGAAATATTCAGCACCAAAAATTATAAAGTTAAAAAGGAACTTATCAAATTTGTTGATATCTTGAATTGGGGTACAGAATTAACTGTTATTTATTAGTTGACCTTTGATTAATTCTACAATTTACTTAAATATGTACTATTTGTCTTTTCTGTCCCAGGCATTAGAACAAGTATGGGGAATACAGAGATTGGTAAGGCCCTTGGTTTTCCTTCAATACCCTTAGAGAACTGAAACACATCTTAAGTAAAGAATAAATAATCTGTAAGTAAAAAAGCAAAACAAAAACAAAGTAAACATAAAACAAAATTCATTGGGGGATTAGTATCAATAAATATAAAAATTTGTTGTCCATTTATTTTAACTGATAATATTTTCAGAATATTGTAGGTTAATAAAGTATATTATTTAGAAATATAGAAAACTCACATTTTTCTGTGCTTCTCACTAAACAGTAGTTATTCCATTTATCCTTTTGCATAATCCAAACCCAAATTTGCTAATTTTTGTCAATCTCCTATTCTATATAGTAGAAATAATTTACTTTAAAGTGTAAGAGTATAACATGATGTCTCATATGCATATATATATATGTATATATATGTGTGTGTGTGTATGTATATATATATATATATAT
>PVLD010017989.1:0-40199 GCA_004027595.1 Dinomys branickii | reverse complement strand
CCATCATTGTTTTCAGCTCGTTTTTTATCTGAGAAATCATTGTGGGTATGTGGCTTATTTCTGCTTTAAGCTCTTTTATGGCCTGTTGGAGTTGTTTCATTTCGGATGCAATCGTTTCATAACTTGCAGGTATGTGATTTCCTGGTTCCCCTGTATCCTCACATTCAAAACTTGTTCTGGGTGGGGTTGAGTTTTGAGAGTGCGTTTTGTTCCTCTGTTTTCCCATTTTTGGTTATCAGATTCAAAATGTGGAGCTATAAATTCCACAGACAGTTCAACAGGCAAAGGTCTGCTGCAGAGGCTGCTCCAATGGTTAGTTCTCTTTGGGAGAATGTCCCTTAAGCTGTCTACTGAGATTTCCGCTTCTACTCCCTACCCCAAGACCTGGCCGGGCGAATAAACAGCTCGCCACCCCAGGATTCTTGCAGATAGGCCACTCAGGTGTTCCTCCCTGGGTGGAGCCCCTTCCCCCCTCACAAAACCCGTTGGGGCACCTAAGTAGATCTTCCCATCTGGGAGATCCCACAGTCCTTAAAGCTGCTTTGATGTCTCTCGCTGGGCTGAGCTTCTTCCCGATTCAGGAAAAACCGGTTAGAGCGCGCACTTAACTCACCCTGTGATCGTGCAGACAGGAGTGCCGTTCAGGTGTTTTTCCCTGGGTGGAGATTTTCCCCGACTCAGAAATCCCGCCGGCCGGTCGCTGTTGCTCCAGTTTGCGCAGCACTGGCTGCGGGGGTGGTGTTCTGAGCGGGATCCCGGAGCGCTGCCCGGTTTGGCGCAGTTTGTCCCAGTAGTGCGTTCTCTGTCGGGTTCAGGAGCTGAAGCCGTTCTTCCCTCCGCACTCGCTCTCTCGGCTGGTCGTCTTCTTCCCGGAAGTCCTCATTTCTGTCTTCATATTGCTATATTTCATTGTTTGGGTGGTAATCCTCTGGGAGGTTCTCTCTCTGCTGCCTAACCGGTCGCCATCTTCCCGGAAGTCCAAGTCTCTCACTTTTAAATAGGAAGTTTTAACATACTAAACATGCCAATTCTCACTAAATATTTTGTCACACAAGGGATAGGACAAGCCTCTTTCTGTCACTTATATTGTATACAGGGTACTGGGGGCTAGGGCAGTGCCAAACCAATCAATGGACTTATTAATGTTAATCCTCACATTGCACCATGAATCAACTTCTGTACCAAACACTCCAGATCCAGCTAACTCTGAAAAGCCCCACCTATGACTGCATGAGGTTTTGGGGGACATCTGGCAGACATAAGCCATAACACCCTCTTTTCCTCTATCTTCTATTTCTTGTCAGTTTTCTTCCCTTACCTTTACCTAATTCTATAAACATCTATCTACTGTCCAATAAGGTTCTTTGTACCACTTTGCTCTCCTTTTTCTTATATCAGAGTTTAAGATTTCAAAGATTTCCTATTGCATTCACTCAGGCCCCAAACTTGTGTCTTTAATAGAATAACCCTGTAAAATTGCTGTTGAATTCTTCCTACCATTAGCTGAGATATAGCTGTGGCATTTAGTACATATTAGTTATGTCAGTATCTGGGTCATCTTAATGTTTGCCCTATAATCGGTGATTTCTTCTCTAGCATTATGTGTGGTAAATTATTATCTTTTATGGTATGTTAATAGGCAATTTGTCACCCGGTGTGGTGGCACACATCTGTAATCCCATCACTCAGGAGATAGGAGGATATTTGCAAGTTTGAGACCAGCCAGGGCTACAAAGTGAGCTCAAGGTCAACCTGAACTGCATAGCAAGACCCTGTTTCAAAATGACAAAAAACAATCCAACTTGTCTTGAAAGATGCTACTGTAGTTGATTCACTTGATATTAACAGGGTCACAACCATCACTCTTTCCTTGTAAGCCGATGCTCAAATTACCTTTGTGACATTAATAGCACTAGAGAACAGTCCCAGAGAACTTGGTTGCTGGGATAAACACACCTACATCTTCCTCTTCCAATTAAACAGGGGTTCAGCTCTTGGCAATGTGGCAAATGATTATTGATAACCATATCCAAGGTACATTACTGAAAAGCAGGTAAAGAGATCTCCATACTAGCAATAAAATCTTTAGACTATAAGTATTTTTAAACCTTAACACAAAACAAAAGAATAAAAATATGAGAAGAAAAGGCAACAGAATGCCTCTCCAAACTTCCAACTACCATGAAACCAATCCAGAAGGGGCTGAGGGGAAGGAAAGCATAACCCACACCCAGACTTGTCAAAGGGTAACACAGGAAGTTAGAAAATTGATCAAAGAGGTACTCAGGGGGCCTGAGAAGACACAGCTGAACAGGTAGCAAACACTAAGAAAAAAGTAGATAAAATACAAATATAAAACATGAATGACAAGTTTACAAAAAATTAGAGTCCATAAAAAGGTTTCAATCAGAAATCCAGGGGATTAAAAATCATATTAGAAGTATGGGCAGCAGAACTGACCAATGTGAGGGCAGAATTTTGGAACTAGAAGGCAATGATGCCTTCACATAAAAGCTACCTGCCAGGAGTGGTGGCAAATACCTGTGATCCCAACACTTGGGAGGTGGAAGAAGGTAAATCTCCATAGGCTCGAGGCCAGCTCAGTCTACACAGTGAGTTCAAGGCCAGTGTGATTGACATAGTGTGCAAAAAGCCAAAGCCAACCCAAAACAAAACAAATGAGTAACCCCCAACTACTCAAAGGTACCTTAAAAGCCACAAAACAACAAGAAAAATTGATCCAATAGTTACTAGCTGGTGCAAAGAAGACTAATGCAATAACATTTGAAATAAATGAAAAACCGGAGGACAGCATGAATGGCAAATGACATAAAAACCTGTTCACAGAAATAATGCCAGAAAACTTCCAAAATGTAGGGAAACAAATAAGCATACAGATAAGCCATATACTCCTCAAACTCTTTAATAAAATCAAAAGAGAATCAGCACTCCCAAAGTCATTTCTGGAAAGAAGCGTTATTCAGATTCCAAAACCAGCAAAGAATCCAACCAATAAGCAAAGCTACAGGCCCAACTCTTCAATGAATGAATATAGATCCAAATATCTTCATTAATATGCTTGCAAACAGAATACAGCAAATCATCAAAAGATTCTATACCAAATAGGCTTCATCTCAGGGATGCAAGAATGGTTCAACATGTGCAAATCAATAAATGTAATTTATCACAAAGAGAAGCAAGGACAAGCATCACATGAAGAGCTCAAGAGACACAGGAAATGTCTTTAAAAATATCCATCTTCCATTTGTGATAAAGACTGTAAAGAAAGTATGCATAGAAAGTCTTTACCTTAGTCTGATAAAGTCATCTCTGACAAATCATTGGCCAACATATTAAATTGAGAGAAGCTGAAAATCTTCCCTCTGAAATCAGGAACAAGACAAGCATGTGTGCTGACACCACTTTTGTTCAATGTATTTCTTGAAATGTTAGCCAGAGCAATCAGACAAGAGAAGGAAATGAAAAGTTTATGTAAAAAAGCAGTTAAATTATTACTGTTTTCTTTTTTTTTTCTTTCTTTTTTTTGCGGTACTGGGGATCGAACTCAAGACCCTGCGACTGCTAGGCAAGCGCTTATTCCACTGAGCTATATCCCCAGCCCTATTACTATTTTCAAATGACATGATCCTTTATGTAGAAGACCCCAAAACCTCCACCAAAAGATGACTATAATTTATTACCAAATTCAGTAATGCAGCAGGATACAAAATCAATACTCAAAGATCAGCAGCATGCCTGTACACCAATAGCAAACTCACTGAGAAAAATTATGGAAACATCTTTCATAGTAGCATCAAGAAAAAGTGATACTTTGGAATTAACCTAACCAAGGAAGTGAAAGATCTTTTTTTTTTTTTTTTTTTTTGGTCTTTTGTTTTACTATTTTATTTCTTGGCACTAGGAATCGAACTCAGGGCCTTGTGCCCGCCGGGCAGGCACTGTACCGCTGAGCTACATCCCCAGGCCTGAAAGATCTCTATGATGAAAACTGTAGTGCTCTGAAAAAAGAACTTGAAGAGTGTATTAGAAAATGGAAAGATTTCCCCTGTTCTTAGATAGGCAGAACCAATATAGTCAAAATGGCCATACTACCAAAACTGTTATATAGATTTAATGCAATCCCAAATCAAAATATTGACAGCATTCTTCACAGAACTAGAGAAAGAAATTCTAAAAATCATATGGAATCAGAAGAGATCTAGAATAGCAAAAGCAATTTTGGGCAGCAAGGGCAAGGCAGGGACCATCACTATCCCTGACTTCAAGTTATATTACAAAGCTGCAGTGATAAAAACAGCATGGTACCAACAAAACAAAACAAAACAAAACAAAATAGGCTTATGACTTTTGGATCAATGGGACAGAATAGAGGATGCAGAAACAACTCCAGGCACATTCAGCTACATTATCCTTAAAGAGGCCAATCCCTTCATAGGAGAAAAAAGAGCTTACTTAACAAATGGTGCCAGGAAAACTAGCTACCCATGTGCTGAAGGTTGAACCTAGACCTGTATCTCTCATGATGCACTAAACTAAAATAAAAATGCATCAAAGTTCTATATATCAAATTAAAAACTCTCTTGAAGATATAGCTGCTGGTAAGTCTTTCTGAATAGAAACTGATTACATAAATAATACTAAGAATCAGCAAATGGGATCACATCCAATTCAAAAGCTTCTGTACAGCAAAGCAAACCACCAACAGAGTGAGAAGACCCATTTACAGAATGGGCAAGAAAGTTTTTGCAAGCTACATCTCAGACAAAAGAATAATATCTAGGATATATAAAGAATTCAAAAATTAGACCCACTAAATTTAAAGACCCAATTAAAAAGGGCATCTGAAATGAATAGACACTTCTCAGGTGAAGAATTTGAAACAACCAATAAATACATGAAAAAATATTCGGTGTCACTGGATATTAAAGAAATGTAAGTTAAAACAACACTGAGATTCCAACCTCAGGAAGAATGGCCATTATCAATAGAGCAACCAATTGCACATGCTGGCAAGGCTGTAATGAAAAAGGAATGCTTCTACATAGTTGGCTGGAGTATAAACTGGTACAGCCACGATGGAAATCAGCATGGAGATTCCTCAAAAAACTAAAATGGGAAATTCCATTTGACTCAAATATTCCCTTTTCAGGTGTCTTCCTGAAAGAGCTAAAGACATCATGCTGCAGAGATGCAGGCATGCCCATATTCATAGCAGCACAATTCATAGTAGCTAAATGTTGGAAACATTCATATATGTCCATCAACAGATGAGTAGATAAATACAATACGGCATTTATACACAGTGGAGTATTACTGTGCCATAAAGCAGGATAAACTTGAGTCATCTGTAGGAAAATGGATACACCTTGAGACCATAATGTTAAGTGAAGTAAATCAGACACATAAACTTGCATACCACATGGTTTCCATTCTATGAGAAACTCGATATATAAATAAGGGGCAAAGTAAAAGACAATTTATTGAAAGGAACATGCTTAAAATGTTGCTTTTTCTTGACCAATTTTGCACTCTGGAATCAGGTAATCAGGATAACTAATCTGAAAACAACAGTATGCAGTATAAGAACCATTGTTGAACTACCATCTTATATGGTGAAGCTCTGCATCATTTCCAATGCTTTTTTTGTTATGGTCTTTGATTATTTGATCAATCTTACATTCTTGTCTGCTGGACTGAGCAACTTTGTTGAAGATAACAGTATGTAATGTAGCAACCATTGCTAATTCCTATCATTTTGTTTTGAGGTCATGTATCATTTTTGTTGTTTTTATCTTGCTTTGATTTTGTCTTCATTGTTGTTTTGTTACTTTTTAAATATTTTTAAAAGACAGGCAAGAAGAAACAAGAGAAAGATATATGTTATTGTGTTCTACCATTGACAATGTATAGAAAAGTGTACCTTGATTTAGTATAATTGTCTTATGTGTTTTACATGTTATTTTGGCCTGTTCATCTGGCTGTTAATCTGTATGTTTGATAATTCACTGTGTAAGGGCTTGTAAGATACAGTAAATAAATTCATCTGATGCTGGCAGGAAGGGGAGTAGGGGACAAAAGGGGGCACAAAAAGAACTGACATGTGCTATGTACGAGCACCTCTTCTGCATGCTGACCATCAGTGTTACGTGATGCGAGGACTTGTTAGTTAATAATAAGCATATCTGTCCGATCCTGCTTGAACAGTGATGCTCATTAATTAATAGTGAGCAGATGTTAAAGCAGTGAAGAGTCCACCAAGCTGGAGCATCACGCATGCTTTTGAGAAAATGAAGGTGGGTCCGGAGGGTGCCGCTCCTCTGCTTTCTAACCTAAGAATACTTGGGGTCCTGCTTCTTCTCTCAATTCTACTAAGGAGCACACTTGGGATATAACTGCTTCTAATTTGTTCTTACAAAAGCTGCTTCTCTAGAAATAGGCTTTTGTCTAGGGATTTTTTTTATGAGGTTATAATTAGACTTTGCTTAATCCATCCATAAATTTGCAGCCCTTTGTGTGTTGCACAGGTGTTCTGATATTCTCCTGTTCTGACGGAGCAAGGATCTAGAAAGCCACAGAGCCTTCAGAAATCAGTTCTCTAATTTGCTGCATGGGAAACTGGATTGTTCCTTTGCTGTGCAGGAGAAATGGCTACTTAGGCTTCCCATTTTGCTTTAGCTACAGCAGAAGTCAACAAAAATACAGACTCTCAAAATTCAGGACCTATAGCTGCACTTTTCTCCAAGGTGTTTATTTATTCAAACAAGTCATGAAGGAGAGAGGTTTACTGGGGGCAAGAAATGGACAAGCTGTGGAGGGATTTTACAACCTATAGACAACAAAAGTTTCTGAAATATGTAGTATTTCTTAGGCCCTGTATTTTAAAAACCTACACAGACAATCAAATTTAAAATGCAGAGGATACAGCTGTCTCAGGAAAAATCAGCCCCACCATAGTTAAGAAAGAAGCAGCCCTGACATACACTTGGGGAGCTCTTTGAGGAGTGCGGCCACCACGGTGTCCTGAATGGAAGACCCACGCCAGTGCGTGGGTCCTGAGCTGTCCTTTTGGAGAGCATCATGGACACGTGCCAATAAGCAGAATGACCAGCCATTTTCCCTAGTGACAGCTTCTGCTTCCCCAGAGCTTAAAGAGTGATGGCTGATTGCATTTTAACAATTGCAAGTTGTTATAATATTGTACACAGGAACAAAATGATGAAATCAAAATACCCTAGACCACTTTAGAGTGGCAAAGACAATTGCAAAAATGTCATTTTGAGACTAATCACCAGCAGAATTTAGATCTGCCCTCTGGAAAAGATTGGATGTCTCCACCAGGTGTTTCATCATGAAGGCAAATCAAAATGGGCAGTAAAACACTGACTTTCAAAGAGCTGTGTTAACTTTACAAGCCAGTGACACAGCGGTGATTGTCTAGAGTGCCTGGACCTCCTCCATGCTGGACCCAAATGCTAGATCAGCAGGCAAGGGACTTAAAATATACCCATCTTTGCTTACTACTTAGTCAACAGAAAGGAAAAATAATTTAAATTATTTTGATAGATAGGCTTTCACAAGTCATTCTTGCTCAGTTTTCAAATTTTTAAGAATTATTTAATAACGTGTGTGTGCACGCACATATCCCAGTGAAGCGTGATTGAAAATCAGCTTCTCTAAGTTTGTCCCGTGAAATCAGTGGACCTGGGCTGGGAACGTAGTTCTGTGACAGAGTTTGTGTAGTATGTGTAGGCCCTGCAATCTCCAGCACCTCTAACAAACAAGAACAAAAACAAAAATAAAAAGCAAAAAGCTCCAACCCAAACAAAAACACTGACATCAATGTCCCTGGTCATCTTTGAAAAGACATTGTGTAACGTGTGGCCTCGAACCGTTTTTGACCATGTCTCATCCATAGTCTTCACTTAGAATTACACACATATATAACAGGACAACAGAGAACATAAACAAAAGAAATCGAAAGGTTGAGGTAGGCAACAAGAGCAAGCTTTCCCCGTTCCTACAGTGAGGCGCCGCCCACTTTGTATTCTTTCGAAGGCCCGCTCTGTGAGAAAGAGAACTGCGGGCTGCAAGCTGCATTGTCGCTGTAGCATCCCTAAGGGTCTCTGCGGTGCCCCTGGACTTGGGGCTTCCACACGGTGGCTGTGGGGTCTTACGTAATGTTTTAAAGACAGGAGGAAGGGAGATTCCAGGCTTACCCACTGCTCAAAGGCTGTCTCGCCTTTGGTTATTTAAACTCTTTTTTCCCTAGTTCCTTCATCTGTGCAAGAAAATTGATAACCAACCTCACTGGGTGATTGATTGCATAGACCATAGAAGAAGATGAAGGCGAGGCACTCAGTGCGCCACGGCGCACAGCGAGCTCTCCAGCGGCTGCGAGCTCTTCCCCGTGCAGACGCTTTGCTATGGCTGTCCCGTCATAGCCTGTGCCATGGGACAGGCTTTTGGCAAGACCCTATTAGACCATTTACTCTTGGTTGTTTACAAACTTGGCAAATACTGAGTATCTCTGGGAAGGCACAGTAATAGGCTCAGGATGATGCTTTAGGTTAAAAACTTCTAAAGAAAGGTCTTAAGAACTTCCAAGTTTTCAAATTATGAAAAAGGTCTATGTCATGTGGATATTATTATGCTAGAGAGTGACTAGCAGGGGTGCTCAGTGGCTCTGCCCAGTCCAGGCTTGTATTTCACTCTAAGTAGTTATCCAAAGGAAAACATAGACCATGTTTGAGTTTAAATGATGCAGAGAGGCAGTGTTAGAAAAGGCACAATGTGAGCATGTCCATGGATGCAAAGAAGAAAACTCACACACTGAACAGCTGCCATCACTGTATAGAACAGCAGACAATTTATACCACACACAGCCATTTTTGTACAGTATTTATTTCTGTGCTCACAATCAATGAATTCCATCCCCTCTTCACAAAATATTGACTTCATGGTTTTTCAGGTGGTATACGCTTATTCAGACTCTTATCAATTTTCTGTTTCTCTGAACATTTTTTATTTGTTTGTTTGTTTATTTATTTATTTATTTGCAGTACTGGGGATCAAATTCAGGACCTTGCACTTGCACCACTGAGCTATATCCCCAGTCCCTGAGCATCTTTTATTATGAATGGCAAATGTGTTTGTGCTTCCTGTTGCTTGATAACTGGCAGGTGCATCACATTACTATAGCTCTTAAACCAACCGAGCAGAACCTGATAGGCATGGTAGAATCCAACAGTACTCATTTGATTTTTAAAAAAGACTCTTTGTGGAAGGGTTTTATCCGATAGCCTTACAAAGTTAAAGTCTCTGGTGAGCTTTAGGGTAAACTGCAGAGTTTACATTTCTCTGTGAGGTCTGCAAAACCCATTTTTCATAAGTATATTCAAGAGAGACCATTTTGCATGCTATATTCATTTAGAAGATGTGTTTAAAAAGGCAGGAAATGTTTGTGTGCGAAGAGAACAGTCTATGAGGTTGCTAAACAATGACAAAGTGCTGGATAAATAAAAAGAACACGTGGCCTTTAGAGTTGCGTGTTCTGACTGTGTTTTCCTCACTGAGGCAAGGAGTAATGGTGTCATAGTGGATAGTCTATGCTCTCTGTCTGAAAGCAGACAGTAACAGATGTGCAGCTCTCTAGGAGCTGAGATGTGAAAAGCTACAAACTAATTTCACTTAGTATGATTATTAGAAATCACCTCCTGGAGGTAGTTTTAAGATAAGATATAAAGTTTCATAAGAAATATTTCAATATTGCTTTTTCATTACTTTATAAAATTGGAAAAAATAGTTTTCTGTTTTGTTGCTTCATGTGATGCTTCTTCGTACTGAAATAATACTCTTAGCACACTTCCATTGGGCTGTAAAGGTATACTTTATAATATTAAAATATTGTAACACAAGAAATTCTGTCCTTTATCTGTCTTTGAGGATAAACCCGAGGTTTAATGAACGAAATCAGAAACATTTAAGAAAACACATTAGAACATATAGTTCAGGGAAATCTTAATGCTGATTGTGTGAGTCAACATTGGTTTTAACCACACATTGTTATGCAAATGACCGATAGCAAATAACATTAAAAATAACTGAGACTTGAGCAAAATAGACTACTTGTTTCTTATTAATAGAAAGTCTGATAGTGGGCAATCCTAGGCTGTATGGTGCGTTTGCAGTGTAGAGACAGATTAGAAGGGCACAGGTACACAGCGCAGTACAGGGCGAGACCCACGTGGCTGGAGGTTGTAAAATTACCATATGTTTATTGTGTGCTGTGTGCTTGAGGAAGCCACCCCTTGTGACACTACTCCATGCATATATCTACCTTGCACTGGAGGGACGCCTAGCCCCCTGACCTTTTCCTCAGGCCAGAAGCAAAGGCTGAGATCCTGATTGGCTTAGATGGCACCAATCAGTGAAAGTTAATTTTAGAAACTAGCTTATCCCTATAAGCATGAGTACACCCGAGACCCACTGAGCAATCTCCTCAGGTCCCTTTACCTTGCAACCTACTCTGCTGTTAAGGTAATTTTTCCTGTATTTGCTGCATCAAAAATAGGCTTTCCCTTGCTTCAGTCGGTTCTTTCCCGGGCATCACGTTGTTCGGTCCTGACTGTCTCATATTATGCTGAGGCGATGGCTCTGAGCCAGGCTCGCCCCTCTTCCTCATCCTTTGCCCAAGTGAGGTGAGGGACCTAGAGAACAGTGGAGGGTCATTACAGGGGGCTCCAGTCTTCCTCGAAGAACCCCCACCTGATGCAACGTTACAATCATATTACTTAGTATCAATCATAAAGAATAAATCTGATGCAAATTAAAAACACTGCGATTCCACCTCACCTAAGAAAGAATGGCTGTCATCAAGAAATCAACCAATAACAAATCCTGGAGGGGCTGTGGGTGCTTCATTCTGCACAGCTCTTGATGTTCCCAGCAGGCAGATGGTGAGAGGATGGAGAAAAAGGGATAATAATCAGAATACAGGAAACAGACCATAGGGAACCCTCTCTCCTGACGGGAAGGAAGGAAGGAAGAAGGAGGAAGAGGAGGAGAAGGAGAGCTCTGATGGTTGTAGTGGGTTCATTTATACACTTGGGAGATTGAATATCATGTGAAACTTCTCTAATACCTTATCCACATGGCTTGTCTCAGGCGCACTGTGCTCTTGAGACTAGAGTTGCTTCAGGTCCTGTGTTCTTCAGGCTGGACTCATCTCTCTCCAGCTACAGCTGCTCCCCACATATGGAGAAAAAGAAATCTTTCTCCACGGCTGGTGGGAGCGCAGAATGGTGCAACCACTGTGGAAATCAGTCTAGATTCCTCAGCAAACTAGGATCGGAGGTCTCATTGGACCCAGCTATTCCTCTGCTAGGTAAAAGCTAAAACTATGATATACACAGTGTAGGTAAAAATAAAATGTAGGACAATAAAATATAGTAAGAAAGAGGACATCGGATATTCTCTTGTCTGTTTTTTTGAGTATATGTGAAGCGGTGCAGTGTTACTTGAAGTCAGACTGTGAAATGCTGAAAGTTGTATACTATAAACCTTAAAGTAACCAAACACAAAGATGTGTAGGAATAAACAAATAGTGGATAAAGTAAATTCATAAAAGATACTCAGACTCAAAAGAATAGAATAAACAAGGAACAAAAAACTGATTTATCATCATTCAGTGGAAATAATGGAAACACCTTAATTTCAAGGACCAAGACTCCCAAAGTGGATAAAATCAGGAAAACTCACTGTTTATAAGAAAACCATTTTGAGTATAAAAGTCAAATAGGCTGAAAATAAAAGATATGTCATACTATTATTAACAGCCAAAGCAGCTATCTAAACTTTAGAAAAAGTCTATTTGAGAGTATTACTAGGGCTCCAGAAAGATATTTCTTAATGATAAAAGTGTCAGTTCATTAAGATGTAACAATGCCAAATACACACATAATAGAATTTTAAACTACATGGACCAAGCTAAAATTGAACTGCAGTCTGCCTGACTAACACCTGGGAAATGTAAATCTTGTGACTGGGAAGCCCATAAACCTTGTGAATTCCTGTAGATGTCCAAAATGAGGTACCATGGTTACCATAGAAACCTGGAAAGGATAAAACACCAGAGAACAAAGCCCCAGGGTCGACATTTTCTGACTCTGTTGGATTGTCATCCGCGGTTGAATAACTTCTTTTGTTCCCCTGTTCACCGCCTCTCATGAGCTGCTTTTCCATAGCACTATTGTGTATATCTGCCACGTTTTCTTTTTCCATTCATCTGTTGATGGGCATGTGCTGTAGGTTGCTTCCATGACTTCGCTATTGTGGGTTGTGCTGCTATAAACATGGGTATGCACGTGTTTGTGTAGTATGGTCACTTTAGCTCTTTCAGAAAGTTACCTAGGAGAGGTGCACTTTTTCTTTTTCCTTTTCTTTGGTATCAAGAATTGAATTCACAGCCCTGTGCTTGCCAGGCAGGTGCTGCCCCACTGAGCTACACCCTTAGCCCAAGGAGAGGTATATTTGGTTCAAATGGAATTTCTGGTTGTAGTTTTCTGAGTGATCTCTGCGGTGGTTATACTCATTTATATTCTTATCAAAAATGTGCTAGTTTTTTTTTCCCCACAACCTTGCCAGTATTTTACCTTGAGTCCTTGGTAATGATCTGTTTCTGGTATAAGGTGGAATCTCAGCATTCTCTTGATTTGAGTTTCTCCACTGATCAAACATGTGGAACATTTTTCAATGTGTTTATTTGCCATTTGCATTTCTTCTTGTGAGAAATGTCCATTCACTTTAGTTGCCCATTTTTGGATTGGGGTTTTTATTTTTGGGATCCCATTTTTTGAGCCTTTTAAAAATTCTAGATATTAGATTTGCACCTGAGTAGTAGAAGGTAAAGTTTTTCACGTTCTTTATGTTGTGTCTTCACTCTGCGGGTTGTTCCCTTTGGTGTGCAGATGATTTTTTATTTGCACTAATCCCATTTGTTGATTATTTGTATTATTTTTCTATAATTGGAGTTCTGTTTAGAAAGTCTTTACTTATGCCCGTGTCTTCAAGAATTTTATCAATTTTTTTCTTCTACAAGATTCCATGTTTTTGTCTTTACATTTAGGTCTTTGATTCATTTTGATTTGATTTTAGAACATGGTGAGAGATATGGTATGGTGGATTGACAACCAGTGGTCAAGTTGTGACAGCCAGCTGGACTGAATCAGCATGGTGCTAAGTATGGAGGGTGCACCTGAGGGTTGCTGCCAACAAAATAAAAAGGAGACCTGGAGACAAAGAAGAGAATCTTTTGGGAGTTGTTGGTTCTCCGAGGGGAGCTTATAAAGCTCTCTTTCCTGATGTGAACACGGCTGTTCCCATTGTTGAAGGAGCTTGGGACCTTGTTGTCATTGAGAATGGCTGTGGCTGACTTTGGGGGAGATCTGGTCCTTACACCGAGCATCGCTTCCTGACTCCAGAGGGGAAGAAGTTACACTCTTCAAGGTCCTGGGGGATTTGTCACGTGGGATTACCTGATATAGACTTGGCTGTTAGCATTTTTGGAGGGGTTCATGACCTCATGGTCTCTGAGGATGGCTGTGGTACCTTTGGGGGGGGAGCTCTAGTGTTTAAGTGGAGTGTCATTTTCTGGCTGTAATGCAGATCTCTCAGCCCTCTGGCAGACTTTCTAGCTTACACCACTGACCGTTGGGTCTTTGCAGTGCAAATCCATGAAACAGATTTGTATGAGGCATTGTGATGGGCTCTAGGTCTTCAGCTGGAGTCATGCAGGACATTACCATGGGATCCAGAAACTTCAGCTGGATTCTTTTAGTCTTTAGTATGTGGACAAATTTCGTGCACTCTCTTCGTGTATGACTCTTTGGATGACTATTATAAAATAATCCTATAAATTATGTATCCTGAATTTCCCTTAGAAACCCTGACTACAACATATGGGTCAAGATTAATTCTTCTGCATGTGAATAACTGATTTTACCAATACCATTTGTTAAAGAGGCTGTCTTTTCTCCAATGTATATTACTGAATCATTTGTCAAGAGTTGTTATTCTATTTCATTGGTCAGTATGTCTGTTTTTGTGCCAGTAACATGCTTGTTGTAGTACCTTAGCTGTACAGTAGAACTTGAAGTCTTGAATTGTAATGCTTCCCTCCCCCTTGTGTTATCCACAATGTCTTGAGCTATTCTGGGTCTTTTCTGGTTGTACATAAATTTTAGAATTAGTTTTTCTAGTTCTGTGAACAAAGTTGATGGTCTTTTCACAGGGACTGCATTAAGTCTATGTATAACTTTTGTCGCAGATGGTCAGTTTGATGACATTAGCTCTGTCTCTCCTGCTGCCACGTGGCACTTGCCCAGCCCTAAGAGCACTGTGCTCAGCAGCTCCAGATGATGAGGAAGCTGAAAGGCTTTCAGGGAAGCCTTGGTCACCTGACAGTTGTCCCGTGGCTCCAGCTGCAAGCACAGTGGCAGCGACAGGGACAGGCCTGGTCTGCCTCTCTCACCACTGCCATTGCCTCTACCTCTGGGGCCTGAGAGAGGCAGCCATCACTGCTGCATTGCTGCGGTCTGGGCCATCCACGCCCACTGGCTGCCCTCATCCCTGTACATCACTTTTTATTCTTCAGTGAATTATTTCAGGGGTGAACTCTTCAGTAAAGCAAACTAAAGAGCACAGTATGAATGAAGGGTGGAAGAAGAAACAACCATCCCACCCAGGAACAGTGCCCCTCCCCAGGTGCTCCTTCTGGTCCTCACTTCCTGTGCAGGACTCACTTCCTGCATCGCTTCCTGCAGGGTGGGGAGTGTGCCAGGGCACAAGCTCTTCTGTCATCTCATGTAAGACCGGGACATGGCCTAGTTGAGCCTCTATTTCTAGAGCAATGTCAGCAGCTATGACTTTATAGGTGACTTGGGAGCCTCTGCTGTTGTACATTCAGGGATTTCTAACTAGTCACACCTGTAACAGAGCTAAGGGGAACATGTGTGTCTGTAAATCTTATTAAGAAGAAGCTGTGAGAGAATGTGCAGGTAAAGTTATACAAGTAGAAGGTCTTGGCCATGGAGTTTACATCTGAGGGCTCCACATAGAGCGAAGCCTTGGAGGGGAAGGTAGGGGCTGAGGAACTCTCTGTGGAAAATTCAGGTGAGAATAAAGTAGAATGGCCGGTGGCAGGGGCACACTGGCAGGGAAGGCCCCAGTGAGCCCTCCTGCTTCAGTCTCTGTAAAGCTGCCCACCCTGCACATTGGACAGAAGAGGTTCTCCCTGCAGGCCCGAGGCCCCCTCTCTGATTCAGGGAACCTTGCTGCTGTCAGGTCAACTTCTTCCAGAGCCCACTGTGACTGACTGGGTCCACCCAGGTGCTATTCTCAGCTGCTGCCTCTGGGGGTCTTCCTCAGCTGGGTGAGTGGGACAGGGCTTTATGGAGCAGGTCAGGGACCTGTGGACACTGCTGGAAGGCAGGCCATGAGGCCCGGGATGAGAGGCCAGGACTGACTCAGCCACGGGCTCCATCAGGGGCCACCATGCCTGACATTGTGCATTAGAAGAGGACATGCTTGAAACAAGATATAGTATATATAGGAATATATAAGCATGCATATATATATTTATACTTATATTTATTATATATATGTGTGTGTATATATGTATTATATATACAATGAAATCTTCAGAGTAAATGAGTCTGAAGGTACAGAAAGCTGTTTTACTAAGGTGGGTATTTAAGGCTGGGGGAAATGGGAGGTGAAACGAGCAGTTACCCCCAATGTGTATGCACCTTCTTTGGTGGTCCTGATCCACACCGAATCACAAGAAGACAGAGAGATTCACAGACCAGTGATGTACACAGACAGTGATTCAACAATCAGAATGGGCCACAGCAACAGCAACAGCAACAGCAACAGCAACAGCAACAGCAAAGCCCAGGATAAGATAGATCTTCTTCCATCATTATTCAAGTCTTCCTGAAAATAGAAGAGAGAGAACCACTTCGAAGCTCATTTTAAAGGGCAAAATCACCCTCATAACACAGATCAAGATATACTGAAAAGAAAGCACAATGAAAACACTATACAGTAAAACCTTGGTGTGAGAGCATAATACTTTCCAGAAACATGCTTGTAGTCCAAAGTACTTGTATGTCAAAGCCAATTTCCCCATAAGAAATAATGAAAACTCAGATGATTTGTTCCACAATCCAAAAACATTCATATAAAAATAATTACAGCACTGTAATATAATACAAAATAATAAAGAAAGTATAAAGAAAAGCAAACAAATTAACCTTCATTTACTCTTGGAAACCTTCATTGCTGCTGTGAGGGAGACAAGAGTGAGGAGGGTCATTGTGCAGGAGGACTTTCACTGCCACTAGTGGAATCACTCCTGTCTATTGGCTCAATGAATTTTTTTCTTTTTATGAAACATTAACAAGGAACTTATCCAGTGACATTTGCTTTTGCCTCCTTTTGAGAATTTCATAGAAATGTGACGTGGTGTTGTCACTAACAGATTGATTGCTTGCATTACTACAATCTTATTCAGGTGGTGCTTTTCTACAAAATTTTGCACTGTTCCCCACTTTTTACACATCTCCCTAATCTCATTTTTCTTCCTCGTCTTCTTTTTTTTTTTTGGTACTGTGACTTGAACTCAGGACCTTGCACCTCCCAGGCAGGTTCTGTGTCACTGAGCTACATCCCTGGCCCCCTAAGCTCATTTGAAGTGAGAGATTTGCTTACTTTTTCTTTTCCTCCTTGACAGAGGCACTCTCCTCCTTACCTCTTGCTGTTTGGAGATAATCACTCACAATCCTGCGGTGAGAGAGACTGAGAGAGACAAGGAGACTGACAGACAGAGGCAAAGAGAGAGAAGGAGAGAACCATTGGCTCAGTTATGATCATGTGACATTAGGCATTATATACTGTTCATTTTGCAAGACATTGCTCATGTATCAGGTTAAAATTTATTGGAAATGTGTTGTCTTAGTTACTTTCTTGCTGCTGAGACAAAATACCCAACACCCGAAGTTAAAGGAGGAAAGGTTTATTTAGCTCAAGTTTGTGGAGGCTTCAGTCCATACTTGGCAGGGTGGTGTGGCAGAGGGGCAACTGTTCATAGTGGTGGAGCTCTCCCATATCTAAAGTAAGAAGGTCAATGGTAGATGCATCACAATACCTGATTTCAAAGCATATTATCATGTGACAGCCATCAAAACAGACTTACACTGCAACCACAACACACACAGGTTCACGCAGTCCGGATATAAACAAAAGGGTATGGTCACTCAGAGGTTTTGTTCTGTTTGCCTCCTGCCTTTTTACTTTGAGACAGGGACTTCCTCTGTTGTTCTTACTTGTGGACTTGAACTCAGTGTACATCTTGGGCTAGTCTGGAACTCTGAGGGAACCTGCTGCCTTGGCCTCTGGACTGCCAGGATCACAAGCATTTGTTACCATTCCTTGCTCAATCTATGAGTTTTTAAGAAGGCTATGACAAAAGCAGGGGTGGTGGTATTGTCTATAATCCCAGCTCTCTGGGAGGCTGAGGCAGGAGGATCATAAGTTGGAGGGTGGCCTGAGAAACCTAGCCACTTATTGAGAACATGCCTCAAAATAAAAAGATTTTAAAAATAGGAAGATGCAGCTAAGTTCAAAGGCCCTGTATTGACCCTCACAAAATTAAAAAAAAAAAGCAAAACCTGTGAGATTGTGGGATGAGCAGAACATCGTGTACCTCGGCTTTGTCTTTCTGTATGGCAAGTGCAGAAACTTCATTAACTTTCTTGGGCAGTTTGATATAAAAAATGACCTGTGGCTGGTGTGATTTTAATAAAACGTCTCCCCGCTGAACATAATGGCGAAGGCGGACGTCCTAGTTGGTGTTTTGTTGTCCTGTGTTTTTCAATTATTGGGCCTATTAGATCTAATCTAATTGTAAATGACTGTTGAACCCTCATTTTGAATAAATAGCAAATGAGTTCTCTATTGTTGGGTCCAGAAGGTGCATAAATATTTAGTAATAATATTTTTTCCTTGCCTTTTGATTATAGGATAGTTTATTATTAGATATTGGTCAAAGAATTTTTATAATCAGTGGAAGTTTTTAGTCTTATTCTTCTTTTACGGCCTTTCATCTCTATGTGATGAACAGTTGACAAAGAGACATCTGTTTTTGTCTTTGTTTCATAACAGATTTTTTCTCATGTTTTCTCTCTTTGTCAGTTCTCTCTCTTGCTGGTCTTTGGCTCTTTCTTCCTCTTCAGTCTCAGTGTCCCACATGTGTTCATTTTTTATTGTAAAAGAATATCACTGACTTCTGGAGAAGTATAAAAATTATATCTAATGATTTACAATAAGAATTTCTATAAATTGTAGTATAAAATTACAGGTTATTTTCACAAATAAAGTAAACACAAATTAGTAAAAGAAAATAACCAGCACTCATTATTAGATTTCATGAGAAACAAATCTCAGAGGTTCATACAATGTTCTATCTTTTTTATTTTGGTACTGGGAATAAGAACCCATGACCTCAGTATTGCCAGGCAAGTACTTATGCCACTGAGCTATAACCCCAGCCCTGCATACAATGCTCTAAATAGAAAAGTATGCAAAAAAATAGTCCCTATAAAACACATGAACACATGTATGTGTGCATCTTCCCGAAAGAAGATTCAACTGGTTGAAAAGACTCCTGCCCAGACAATGCCTGGGACACTCAGTACATAAACAACAGTGCTGCCCACGGGTCTGAGGCTATAGTGCTAAGAGGGCAGGGTCAGCACTGCACACAGCACAAGTGGCCATCAGCAGATGGATCAGAGCAATTTCTGCTCCATCCACACAAGGGCGTGGGGCTGCTCCACCGCTGACAAGCAGCAGTGTACTGAAACCCAGCCTGGTTTTACTGCTGGAAGAAGACCTGCAAAAAACATCCATACAGACCAGTGACAGCCCCATTCCAGCTAGAAAAGGCAAACTCTCCATCAGCAGCACAAGTACACGGTCTGCATGGGATGGGAGGACAGAAGGGGCCCCAAGAAAGGTCCTCAAGCGATGTGTGGATGTGTTCTGCATCCCCACTGGGGTGACGATCCCTAGGGTTACGATCTCCAGGGCCTCATGAAGACTGTGCCTCACAGTTACCGCCTGCTGTCCCCTCACACTGTGTCACAGCACTGACCACCACAGTTTGTGTTGAGTTCAGAGTCTAAGCGTAAATCATCATCCGTGGGCACCCAAAAGTTAAAACTCGCTATGAATTCTCTTCGCCTGGCCATTCAGGTTCTAAGCTGAAACTTGTGTCAGGACAGACGCCTGCCGTCCCTTCGCTTCTCAGACATCTGTGGAGTGGCAGTCCTGTGCCTTTGCGTGTAACCACGTGGCACATACCAGTCTCTGTCCTTGTAATGGGGCTGACAGTGGGGACGGGCACAGGGACAGTGTGTCAGCTGCCCTGAAGCAAGCAGGGCGGTCACACTGCTGAACAAGGGCTCCCTCCTCCAGAACCTTCTGTCAGGCATTCCGGGCTGTCTGAACCAAGACTGCCCCTTGCGGGTGTGGAGAATGTGAGGATGGACCATGCAGATCCAGCAGGAGGCCACGTGCCCATCCCCACAGGTGCCTCGAGCAGGGAGTGTGCGAGGCAGGGCCAGGCCTCTCACTCTGCTGCTACCCTCCTTCCCCGGGTCTACATCCTCTGCCCTTGACTCCTTTCTGGAGCTGTTCTCCCAGGAGGATCCCCCAGCTGACTCTCTGGGACTCGCAGAGCACGTTGAGCCCATTGAGGCAGAGCCCAAGGGTGAGGAGGACTAAGCCTTTGAGCTTGTGGGCAGGGGATGGGGTTTTAGACACCAGCTTCCAGGTGCTGGGTGACCCTGAGCACTGAGATGCTCAGCAGTTGGTGGAGGGTGAAGTCTGGGAGGACTTCCTGGGAGTGGCTTTGTACACAGAGCTGTCTCTGACAGTGTGGGAAGGTTTTGCCCCAGGAAGGAACACGGATTGTTGGTGATTGTTTCTTCTCTTGCAGCTGCAGGGCCAGCTCCAGCCCAAGCTGAAGTCTCACCGGCAGAGCCCGTGCCAGCTGCACCTGCAACTCCCTCCCCAGCTCTGGCCCCACAGCAAGAGCCAGCTCCAGGAAGCACTTGGGCACCAGCTGCAGGGCTGGGGCTGCAGGTGGCTCCAAAGCAGGGCTCAGCTCCTGAGTGCCCCCCGTGGCCAACGCCTGCCCCACCCCTGCCCTTCCCCTCCATTACTGTGATGCCTGTTTTGGCATATGCTTTTGCTCTTGTTTTCTGGATTTACGTAAATAATAGAGTTATTTTTAAATAAAAGTCAAGGTTTTAGTGTGGTTTGAAGCCATCATCTTGGTGTCAGGAGGTGACTTCTCAGAGCTGCACACCCAGCACCGCTGTCCAGGCTCAGATCATCCGCCCCAGGCCTGTGCCCATGAGCAGCTCCCCTCTGCCCCCCCGCTAGTTCCTGACCACCTCTCCTCTGAGCCCCCGAAATCTACCTGCTCTGCATTTGTCACAGAGGCGCCTCCTGGGCCACATAATCCTGGAAGGGGCTCATGAGTCTTGCTTTACGTAGAAGGGGAAATCCTGCATAGATCCTGTCCATTTTTCACTGACTTCTTTAGTAGATTGTCCCGGTATTTGTTGTTTGTCAGACAAGATACATTTATTACAGTAAGATAACTAGTGCATATGAATAAAGGATAAAAGCGAAGACACAGTCACAGTTATCCCACCAGGAGCCCCGGCCTCCCCCGAGGTGTCCTCCTTCCTGTCGGCTCTGCGGTACAGGCCTGGGAGTCTTCACTGCTGGGTGGGGCTTGTGTCCGGTCAGCTCCTCTGTCCTCTCTGTATGCACAGGACTGTCGTGTTCCATCCCTTGGCATATTCAGTGGCCACAGTGACACAGATGGCTCAGCAGCCTCAGCTCTAGAAAGGTCCCAGGGTCTTAGGTCCAGATCAGGGCTCAAAGGAACATCTTTATCTAGGAAGGTCGTTTTTAAGATGGAATCCTGGCAGAGGAGATTCAGTACCTGGGCCAGATCTCCTGGGCACCTCCCAGAAATGCAGCTGTAGCAGTTTCAGGGGTCACATGGGGACATCCGTTCTGGCTGAGGACAGAGGGATAGGACAGCAAGGCACACCTATCCTACTTGAAGATGCACAAACATCCTCTCCATCTTGATTAAATTTTATTTTTAAAATATGACATCACAGCTCCTCCTGGAGAGCAGAGGCTGAAGGTTCCTGGGGTGATGGGTCTAGTTTTGCCTGTGGACACTGCAGTCTTGCTCCGTAGCCTGAGGTACTTTACCAATCGGTAAATCTATTTGTCAGTCCTGGGGATTGAATCGAGCACCTTCTCCCTGAGCTACATCACTGGCCCGTTTAAGTTTTGTTTGTGGTTTTGTGACAGAGTCTCATTAAGTAGCTGTTACCAGCCTGGGCTAGACCTTGTGATCTTGCCTCAGCCTTCCAGAGTTGCTGAGATTACAGAGGTGCAACGCTTCTCCCGGCTGCATTAAGCAGTTTTGAAAAAACAAACTCCAAAATATGCTGCTGTGCCTAGGTGTCCACTCTTAGGACATGGGTCAGTTTAGCATCTGTGGTGAGAGGTGTGGCCTCCTCCAGAGGGTGGTTCTCCCTGAGAGGCCAGAGATTTGCTGCCTTTATATCAGAGGAGTGGCAGTCACTCCAGGGCTGCCTGCCTGGGTGGTGACTGCACGTGCTGCCCTGTCCTCTTCCCCTACTGACTCTGCTGTGCTTTCCCGCCTCTCAGCAAGGTGAGCAGGGCACTAAGCAGGACGAGCCTGTCCCAGTGAGACCTGCACTTCTCTAGCCTGAAATTCCTGCACCAGGGTGGGAGCTATGGACAGCCCCAGACCCAAGTCTGTGCCAAGGAAGCTGCCAGGAACTGTCTTATCGATGTCCGTGCATGGCCTGCAGCTCCTGACCTGCACCAGGATGTCACATGCTTCCTCCATGACTGCGCATGTTCACCCTGTCCTTGCCAATTGCGGCTGGGCTGTCTCGCTGGGCACTGCTACCCTTGAAGTAACTACAGAGATAGACCTCAGACGTAGCCGGGCCTTGAGCTGGCAACGCCTGGGGATGGGAACTGGGTGCTCCACAGAGCGACTCTGAGAGCAATCAAAGACGAAAGATCCCACCACAGTGTGCAACGCGGGCCCTCATTTCCATTTCACACATTAAATGGACCACCTTTGCCATGAATGGAATCATTATGTACTACAAACATGCACTAATAAAAATAATATAGAAAATTATAAAGAGGAAAAGGAAGCGAAGTTCTCACGCAGGGCGAAGAATAAAACAGAAGAAAGTGAGGCAAAACTGCACAGACCCAGGACCCTGGAGGCCAGGGTCCTCCAGGCAGACATGAGCCTGGGGCGCAAACCGGCGGTTCTCCGGAAGCCAAGACCACACTGATGGGATTTCTGCGTCCAGCGTTGGTGTATCAGGAGCGCGAAATTTCACAGCACTTTGTTCGGCTCATAACCCAGTGTGCACAGGTGGAGAGCTTGCTGGGTGCTGCCTGCTGGAGATACCCGGAAGTTCCTCACCTTCAGGGAGACAAGTGATCCCCACTTCTACAGAACGGAACTGCAAGCCAGCCTCTGGCAAATCTTCTCAAGGAGCCCTCAGTCTGCTTCCACCCCGCCTGGGTACATCAGGCTCCTGCTGCCTCAGTTCTAGCAGTGTGACCGAAATGGCAGTCTCCTCTCTGGTCCCAGAATGGAGGCTTGGGGCAGAGCTCAGAGTGGCGTTAGAGATGCCCCTCCCCTTCTATAACCGCTCTCCACCAGAAAGCCTGGTCTTTCCGCACGCGCACGGTCCAGAGGAGCTCCGCCGACCATGCTGGTGTGCAGAGGTCTGGGTGGAGACCGTTAGCCAGGGCTTCCAAGTGCACGTGCACCACCTGCCAAATGTGCACAGCTTCCCAGTGTTCGTGGAGGGACAAAGATAGAAGCACAAAGCGGTAGCACCTAGAGGAGCCCCGCTGTACACATTACCACCCCCGCATCCGTGTAGCCCAGCAGGAAGGCGCTCGGTGTCTGTCCCCCTCCACAGTCTCTCAAGACACAGCTGTCCCTTTGCTGACGGCCAACGCTTGTCTCAGCTCACCACACTTGCCTTCTGAGCCCTGCAGCCACCTGGTCTCCAGGCCCCGTGACTCTGGCACCCGTGGGCAGCCCAGGTCAGAATGCAGTGGCAGCCTGGCAAGGGCCTGGCCTTCGGCCCAACCGAAGGAGGGGACTACCCACTGAGGGCCAGGGGCTGGTGACCTCCCACGGTGGTTGCACAGGTGCCCTGTGTCCAGCAGCTGTCCAGCTCCCAAGGGACACAGGGGCCAGCCACCTGCAGGGCTGACCCTCGCCTCCAGGCCTTGTACAGAACCAGACAATGCCTGGCCCAAGGGAGGAGCTGGGGACTGGGTGAGGGCGTGTGGTACTATTGGGCAGGCTGCGTCACCAGACCCAGGTGAGCTGCTACCCCCTTACTTCCCTTTCTGCAGTGTGTGATGCAGATCTGAGGGCCCAGTTGGGCACCCTTCACACCCATCCTGTCTCCTTGTCCAGGTCCAGTTCTGCCTGTCCCCCATAAGCCAGTTTGTCTTGGTTACTTTTCTCTCCTTGCTAAGACCAAATACCTGATGCCCAAAATTAAGAAAGGAAAGGTTTATTTAGCTCACAGTCTGTGGAGGTTTCAGTCTGTACTTGGCTGGCTCCAAGGCAGAGTGGCACATGGCAGAGGGCAACAGTTCATGGCAATGGGAAACAGGGAAAGCAGCAAGAGCAAAAAGGAGTGGTGGCAAGCAGCCTCTCTCTCCCTTACATATGCAAACTACCCACCCCAGGGCGGGTGTAGCTCTCACACCTACAGATCAATCAGAAATCTAGAAGCTCACGGAACAAGTGCATGAGGATTTGCTGGGACATGCAGACACAAACCAAAACACAGTTCCACATGCCCAGTGTCCACCTGACTCCTCCAGGTGGAGGGAAGCATGCTGGTCCCCCCAGTATCTGTGAGGGCCTGCACTGCATAGGCACCAGAGCCCGGGCTGGCCCTTGGGCTGCTCTACAGTCAGGGTCTCCAGCCTGACCTCAAGCTCCATTCTAACCACCAAGTCCTTTAGGGAGCATCTGTTACTTGAAGCTACCATGCACCAAGAGCAGTGTTTGGTAGCCTCAATCCCAGGCCCTGGACCAAGGACCATAACCTGTTGTTTCCAGTTTGGGCTATTGACAGCAGATCAGCCATTCCTTGGAGCACTGGTTTCTCCCAAGACCTGCAAGGGCAGCATGGAGCAGCCCCTCAGTTCAGGCCTGTGCAGCCTGGGCCAGCTGTGTGCAGAGGGAAGGAAGGAGGTCAGAGACAGGAGGAGGTGGGGATGTGGATGCATGGAGAAGGGATATGAGAAGGGAGGGAGAGGAAGAGTAGAGAGGGGCACTGCATTGGGCAAATATCTGAGTCCTGATTTTTCCACTTGCCATATCTATTGGATGACAGCAGAAACTAGGCATCTCTGGACAGGGGCAGTGCCACATGGAGTCTCCCCTGCGATCCCATCCCAGGGCCTGGGGGGTTTGGGGGACATGGGGGGGCTGGGGGAGAAGCAGGTAGGGAAGATCAAGGAAGGACAGTGTGAGAGGCTATGCACGGCAGGTGGCTGTGGGTCACCATGAGAGACTCCGCACATGTCCCCAGGGCCACCAGGCACACCCAGGACCCACTGCCCCCAACCCAGCATCACCAGGCAGGGACCTTTCAAGAAGGCCACACAATACCCACACTGACTCTGGAGCCCAGGCACATCGGAGAGATGCTGCGGCCTGTGGGTGCCACAGCCCCTGTTCCTGCTCTGTGCTTCCCACGCTGACGGTACTCAGCTCCAGCAGATGGCATGTATCAAGTCCACGGGAAGCCATTTCCTGAAGGGCTTGTGCTTGGCCTGGATTCTTCCCCACAGTCCTCTTGTGGACCCTGTGACTAGACCACGACACAATGTAAGTGTCACCTGTAGCCAGGGAATCAGGAAGGCCAGCATACCTTGCTAAGTAGCTTCACAGTGTGAGAGTACAGTCGAGAGACACAACTGTCTGGGTCTCCGACCTGAGAGTGATGTCTAGAAGTCCTTGTCATGCTGCGCCCCTGGCAAGGAACATATCGCCTCCTTGGGGAACCAGCTCCCTGCCTCAGGTCAGAGCAGCCTGGGGCATGTGTGGGGCAGCACTGGAGTGGAGGCAAGTCGGGCAAATATCTACCACGAAGGCCTTGGAAGTGAGCCTGGGGCACAAGCATGGGATTCAGTGCCATTTCTAAAGCTGCCCCCACCAGGGATCTGGGCTCCAGCCAGTGATTGGTGCTGCGGGTCAGCACAGAGCCTCTGGGGTTGGTGGCCAGTGAAGTGTATCTGGGCCTATCAGAGTTGCTACCAGAGAATTGGTTAGGACAGCCTGAGAGGACAGAGATGTGCCAAAGGGACACTGAAGGCAAGGACAGTTGTCCTGGGCTCCCACCTTGCCAGATCCCACCAGAAGACATTCTGTAGTACAGTTAAAAGCTGGGCAGGAAGTGCGAGGGGAAGCTTCTTGCCCACTGCTGATGACCCTTCAAGTTGTCTCCTGATTTCAGGTGAGGTCCTCCTGAGAAGAGTGAGAGGAATTGTTTTAAACCAGCCCAAACTGCACAGCGCCTGCTCTAAGTGACCTAGAGTAAACTTTGCTTCTTATAATCACATTCTAAACCACGCATGGTCATGCTCACCTGTGATGCTAACACTCGGGGAGCAAACCTCTTGGCTGCTCTATGGTCCTGGCTGTCCTTGGCCATGGGTATTGGGGGCAGAGTTGTGACTCTCACCTTCTGAGCAGAGCCTACCCTGCAGTCTGCATGCGGCCTGTGTCTCTGTGCTGTACTCAGATCTCCGTGAGACTTTTGGGAGGTCCTAGCAGTCACCATCACAGCTTGTATCTAGATGTCCACCCCCCAACAACCTCATGAGGTCGTAGGTGGGGCTTCTCAGAAGTAGCTGGATCTCAGGTGCGTGAATGTGGGTTAAGGGTGTGTGATTAGTAAATCCATCCACTGATTGATTTAGGAGAGTCATGGATTTAAGTTTGTTGCATATTTTCCTTCCCTACTCTAACATGCATCTTATGGGCTCAAGATCCAGGGTGCCTCTGTATCTTTTCTATATTCTAGGCTCAGAGCAAAGGAAGCTGGGGACCAGGCTGCCTCTAAAGAAGTTTCCCAGGTGTCAGTTCAATACTGTACAACTTATGTGTACCTTAGATTGCCCAGGGTGTAGTCCACGGCCGGGTGCTGCTGTAAGGGAGGTGGAGGATTTTGCTGGATATATTACTGCCCCACATAGAACTAGGCTTGTAGAAATACAAAGGAGAATAGAATACACTGGCCAGACAACTAATAGACAGTCAGAGCTCATAAAATTTTCTTCCGCTGAGTGCCTTGTTTTATTTTATGCGAGTGTGTGTCTATATACAAAAATATTTTTATATTTATATGTACTTTATATATCTAACTACATGTCTGTGTATGACTAAAACTCACTGTTACCCTGCTGTAATCTTGTACTGCTTGAGCCTAGCTGGATTTCAGTTTTCCCTCTGCAGCCTTGTTTACCTCGGAGGACAAGATACCCATAGGCTGATAACCCTCTTCATAGGAGTTGGCCTCGACTGTGAGCCCCAGACCACCTCTGACTTCGATTCTTCCCTTGTGCATGGTGAGTGACACAGGCCACAGTGATGAGACAGTTGAATATTTCCACGCCAACAAGAGTAAAGAACTATCAAAGGAGGGAAACGAGGCAGGCACCCGCGTTCCCAGAAAATCTCTTTCCCAGCGAAGTCACGGATCTTCCTCCCCTGTATTAGCCTATCTCTCTCCAGCATTTCTCTTACAGTAAATCTGTAACCTCCCAACCTCCAGGCTGAGAGGTTGACTTGCTAGTTTTATCTCCCCTTTTATTCTTGGCTGAGAATAAAACTCTTTCAGTGGTCAGGCAGTGCTGAGTCTTATTATTGGTTCCACAATTCTGAGAAGGAAAAAGGAACCTGTTTGGGGTCAGAAATTAGTACTGCCGAGAGTGATTACTGGTAGGAAGCACAAAACTTCTAGACAAGGGCTATCGTATTAAATACAGACTGATGGGCAAATTGTATATGCACGGAAAGTCTCTGATCAGAAAGATTTTCCAGTTGCACACACACGCTCACACACACACACACACACACACACACACACACACACACACACACAGACTTATTTGTTTATAAGCACAAGATGCTGGTGATAATTCTGGGATGATAAATATAACTCTGGTCTCCCAGGATGACCACTTGCATAAATAAAAGAAAGGCATTAACGCAGTATGTCAGTGTTATCAGGTAGCAGGAGTTTATCAAAGCTATTTTTCTGGAACATTTCAGTGTGCCTTGGAATATGTATTTATTTTAAGTGCTGCTTTTTTATTTGTGCCAACCTAACTCTTTCTCTTTACAGATGCTGAAATAAGAAGAAAAAGCAAAAGGCAGGAGGAGCTCACCTTCCCACTGAGCAGAAGGAAAGGCCATTTTCCTCAGTTCTTAGGGATGAAAAAATGCAGACAACTCAAAGGCTGCCTTCAACCCAGAGCAAGAGAATCACCTTTGTGGGAACATTTTTGCATAGCCACAGTGTTTCCCCTCTGGGCTTGGGCTTTATCTTTCAACATTTCTTTGTAACCAGGAGCTAGAAAATAGGGGTTCAAACGTGGTGGGAAATGAGGGATACTGAAGCACTTTGAGCAGCAGGGCAGTGAAAGAGCTGTTGAGTTGGAGAGAGGGAGCCAGATCGTATCGGAGAACATGTCATCCAGAGTTATGAGCTTACATGACAGCACGTCGCACGCACTTGAAATACGCCATTACAAAATGCCAGTCTGACATTAAGCCGCTTGACAGAGGCACCATGTCCTTAAATAGCCTGGTGATGGTTCGTGTCCCTGGAGCCCTGCCTTCCTCCGTCATTTTGTAATACCCTGGAGAGTCTTTAATCACAGCACAAAGTGTCGCCAAGTTAGAAAAATTCTTAAAAGGAAATTAATTTCCACTGATATCCTGCAGAGTTTTCTTTCTCGCTAGGATGGAGATCCAGCCCTCTTTCATACAATGACAAGAGTAGCAGGAAAGACTCTTGCCTGACCACTCTTATGAAACAAAAACCACTTGTACATGTCCCATAGTACATTAAGCAATTCAGATGCATTATCTTGCCTAATTCTCCTAAAATCTACAAGGGAGTTCTGTTATGAGACTCACTGAGGCTGAGGCACAGGGATCCCGAATGGCTTCTCCAAGGCTGTCAGCTGCCTGGTCAGGCGTGAGCGCATTTTATCCCACGCGGCAGGGCTCTGGAGCCTGCACTAGGCACAAGATGGTCACTTTTGCTGCTTTCCTCAAGGCTGTATTCCACTGAGGGACCTAAATTAGGAGGTTGAGTGAAGTTACTTAAGACATATTTATGGAAAGGACACAGAAGACAACAGACAAGGAAATGCACTTCTCCGTTTTCATACAGTGATATGGTTGAGAAAAGAAGACAGCATTACTGCATTGAGACAGAGGGCGGGGATGGGGAGCACACGTGGATGGTGAGGGTTTCACACCGGAAGGCGTCCGCAGCGTTTGTTAGTCTTGGCTTCAGTCATCACTGCCCCAATTACCTTGGAATGAATTCCCAGGGGGAAATGTCAGCTAGGTAGACAATGTCAGAGTATTTTCTATTATTCTCCAAAGAATGTATTTAGCATGGTTGATAGGGACTGAGTGGGAAAGAGAAGTACAACCATTGAATAACCTGGCCAGTGTCTCTCTGCCATCTCGAAGCGTGCACTCGGGGAGGTGTGCAGGTGCCAGGCAAGGCCTTAATGCCTGCGGCCAGGGGCAGAGAGCTGGCCGGTGTCCACCACGGTAGGAGGAGCTGGTGAAAAGACAGACCCAGGGATCCGGCCCTCACCCGCAGGAGCAGAAAATAAAGGGACAGAGAGCAAAGGCCAAAGAAACTAAATAAACTAACGGCCAAGTGAGATGAACCTTGAGGGAAGTCACAGTGCAGAAGACGAAGAAATAGTGAAATCTGGGGGCCAGCCTGTCTAAACCAGTGCCCTCCACCCTCTCTTCCCTCTATGACCCCTCATTTACTTCTCCCACTAGCCTCAGGTCAGTATTGTGCCTTTGAGGTAGGAGGTTAGGGCAGGGCAAACCGGCTGAACAGCCTATTTCAAGGAGACCCAGGGCACATGCACAGAACAAAAGAATCCTGAGCAGCTCTGGTCCCTGGGACTAATCAGAAAGGGACCATTTTGGACTCTTCCTTTACATCCAGGAGGAAATTACAGAGCCTTCCACAGGACTGTTTAAATCTGAGTGGGTCAAATGGGCTCCTGATACCAAGCCACCCCAGACGCTTTATTTGTAGCAGGAGAAAGACTCCAGGAACACACACACAAAGACCCTGCCCTCACGCTGGTGGCTGCTATGAGGCTTTTCACCAGTCAGCTATCACCCCATTTTCCTTTTCCAACTTTAATAAATGTAAACCCTTGCTACCCTTTCTGTGTGTCCTAATTCTTTGTTCAGGGCACCAAGAATCTGGGAAGAATCGCTCAAGATGTCACTGGCTCTTGGATCCCAAAGGCATTTTTATTTTCTTCCAGATAGTAAGTTCTATGAGGGCAGCAGTCTTGCCTCTCCTGACAGTCTTTAAATATGTGATCGCTTTACCTGGGTTAGCACTTGGTGGAACATATTAAGGGACAGCTCCACTACTTTGAGAAATCCCCTGGAGGGGTTCCTACAGGAGTTGCTTCTTACTCCTACACAGGCAAAAGACCTGAAGAGAATTTAGCTTATATTTCCCGTCTCAATAATTCATAAATATCTGCATCTTTAGAACCTTGACTGAGCACAAGGCGGAAGTAAACAAGCATTTTTGGTGTGAGAATCCATGAAGTCATTCATATACATCTTCATTTCTTCATATGCTCAGTCTTAGTTTTACAGTAGAAAGTAAAACTCACGATTTGTCCCTTAGTAGTCAAGTGTATTGTAACAGATTTCATTTTCAACACCTTTTATTGGAGTGGAATGACTGTGTCTGAGTAGTCTGAGTTTTTAAGAAGAAAGGACGAAAATTCAATTCCATCCCACCAAAGATGCTTTTTTCTATGTATAAAACAACTTGACTAGATTCTAATATAACCCTGCAACACAGAGAACGGAATTTCTAGAATGTCCCTTAACTCTTCCCTTCTTTTTTTTTTTTTTTTAACTCTTCCCTTCTTTAAGACATACAAAAAATCCACAGGCTCAATTCCCTCCAAAAACATCTGTATTAAAAACATCAGAAGCTCTTAGGGACAGAATCCTCTTTATCCTGGTTTCACATCAGGGCGTAATCCCTAGCATTTCAGGGTGTCCTCCTCGACTGGACATGGTTGCTTCCCTCTCTGTGCCTGGGATATAGGATCTTGTGCTCAAATTTGGTATCCTTTAAAAAAATTTCTAAAATTTAGTATCAAATGCCACTAGTGTGAAAGAAGTAAATTTTGCTTTCTATCTTTATTGTAAAAATAAAGATGAGAAAAGTCTACTCCTGTGTTGATTAAATTTGAATGTCAAGTACTTTGTGTTATTTCTGAAATATTTTCAGACAGGGCTGGGGATATAGCTCAGTGGAATAAGCGCTTGCCTAGCAAGCGCAGGGTCCTGAGTTCGATCCCCAGTACCGAAAAAAAAAGAAAAAAAAAAAAAGATGGAAAAAAAAAATATTTTCAGACATACTGATTTCTAGATATTGAAGCTAACATTACAGTGTTAGACAATTTGCTTTCTAAAATGTAGTTATATTGTAATATTTTCTTATCTTTGTGTAATTTAGGATTTCCATATATTGGATTTTCCTAGAGAGAGACATGTGGATATTGTGACTTAGTTTCCCAGCATGTAAGAACTGTGTCATTAAGTGAAGAAAAATCATGTGATACATAGATTTATTAATATTATACCCTCAGTTTGCCAGAATCACACAAGGTAATTAGATTTTATGCAATGCTCTTGATTTTCCTTGTTACTCTCTTATCATTGGTTGACTTTGAGATTTTATGGTGCAGAGATTTCTGTAGTCTGGCCCTAGGAAAACTCATTACCTCCCTTGTAATTACTTGATCGGCATGAGAAATACCTGCTTAGCCATCAGTCTCTCTAATGGCCCTCTTGTCAAAGAACTTGAAAAGAACCAGGCCCAGGGCTTGATGTATTTGCTCTGTCAGGGTGTCCTTCATGCTTCAGGTGACTTGTGTCCTCTCCCCGTGTCCACTGTGCTCTTTGGGGAGGCCTGCACCCTTACCTTCCATGCACAGGGGTCCAGACCTCCTGTAAGAACAGAGGCAGAGAACATCTGTTCAGGATTTTTTGAAGCACACCCTTTCCACACAGGTTGTTTTCACAACTTGCAAACTGGCACATGTTGCCTGAGTGCAGCCTTGGACACTCACAGAAACAGTTGTCACTGTCATGGAAAATTTTTTTCTTTTAAGAAAACAATTGACACTTATACACATACCCAGCCATATACAAATAAAACTACAATAGCAAGGTGTCTACTAAGAGAAATTTTTCTTACCATTTTCCTGCATGTTTTCACTTTCGAGCATTTTTGTTTGTGTACTTTACACTGAAAGCAGATCAGCAGCTTTATAGATTATTTGAGGCCACTCGTGCTATTTTAAGCAGTCTATTTTTATTTTTGATTTATCTCATCTTTTACTTCACACTAGATGTCTTTTCAGGGCTTCATTAAATATGTGTGGTGCTGCTTCAATAAAGTGCTTCATATGTCTATTAGGAAAAGCCATCTCTGGCTCAGAGCTCAGAGGAGAATTTTAAGCTGGTGATAAGCTCCCATACTGAGGGCAAAATCCTCCAAGAGCAACACTTGTGGTAGTTCTAAAAAAAGGCACAATGGGGAGCTCTAATGACTACACAGCTCTGCAGCCTAAAATACGGTTGGTGGCTGTGCCTGCCTATAAAAGCAGAGCTAGGAAAAATACTCCCCTCACCTGTGGGGAAACACTCTCAAGGGGAAAAGAGCTGGGAATCTGTCCTTTCTACCTTCCCTGCATCTGTTTCTCCCTTTCAAATTAAGAGTCCCCTGTATCTGTCATGGCCCACGATGACTCTCAGAGGCAGACTCCACTCTTGCTGCCAACCAGAGTGGTGAGAGCAGGATGGGTATATGGGCACATCAGACAGACTGGCTTGGGGCAAGACCTCTGGAAATCTAGGACAGTGCTGTTTTTCTGCAAGGTTTGGTGAACCAGAAGCTGCTGGTGGAATCTGCCTATGGAGAGGGGAAAAGTCCAGCAAGCCACTGGGAGACATAGATTAGTGAGATATTGTTTGAGCTCCAGAAGGAGCCATTCTACAACAGTGTGACCAATACATTCGAACCCCTTTGTGTTTTTGTGTAAGCCAGTTGGAGAGGAGATTTTGCCACCTGCAGTTAAATGAATTCCCTTCAGGATTGTGGTTCTTTCCTCTTGCTTTTCTTTCTCTCTCATTACCTTAGTTCACACACTTTGGCACATAGGTTTTTAAGTGAACGGTTTCCTGTTTACATCTTATCTTCTCAGTGTGGTCGTTAGCTCTTCAGAGTAGGTGCTGGGACCAAGCCAAACCAAGAAGGGAGCATATTGTGTCTGTGTGAGTCGGGTCCCTGCTCTAGTTGTGGTCCTGCCTATTCTAAGGGCTCATCTCTTCTCTTCTCCTCTGCGTGGCCTCTTACTTCCCTACATCTTTCAGCCCCCTCAATCTAAAATAAGCTTGTTTGTGGAAATAGACCATTTCTTTCTTACTAAGGTGCACCTACCCTTGAAGTGAGATAGGTTTTGTTTTCTAAAAATGTCTATGTTTTTATGGAAACTCTTCCTGCTAGAAGAATGCAGATAATGAGGGTGTAGGTGTGGGGTAGGAAGAAAATCATTCTCAGGTGAGATATAAGACTTTGAGGCCCTCAGATTTTGCTGATACTAATCATTTTATAATCTTCAGGGCTGCTGCATAGCATTTTGGATAGAGTGGATAGAAAATATAGACTTTCAAAGTTGGAAACAAAGATTAAACATGAATGCCACTTTTGAGATACCACTTTGAAGTGTAATATCACTCTTGAAAGCTGCATGCTGGAAAGATCAAATTAGTCTTTTTATTTTGGAGACAATCTTGCTATGTAGTCCAGGGTGGTCTTGAACTTACCATGGAAACTAAGCTGGCCTTGTATTTGTGGTCGTCCTGCCTCAGCCTCCCAAGTGCTGAGATTAGCAGTGCACATCACCATGCCCAGATGTGAATTATTTTTTAAAATAAAGTAAAACATCTCTTTTTGTGAGTGTCAGGCTACTCTAAGCATTAAGTGCTTTGATCATAGACATCTAAAGAGATTTAAGGTGGATGAAAGGTATTTTTGTGCTAAAATCCAATAATAGTACTATTTTGATTAGATCTTATTGATCAATGAAGCCTCATTTCCATTTTTTTTCTTTGCTTTCATCAGTTATGGTGGGAAATTGGTTGTGAAAATTCATGTGGAGATGAGGGTGTGCATCTGTACATCAGCAGGTAGCTAGAGGTCAGAGACAAATAGAAATTCTGTAGAAAACAGCCCTAGAAAGGGGGCCATCACCATCTCTGGCCCTCACAGTTGTGCACACAGCCCTTTGCCCCTGGTGACATCTGATGAACACCTCATTAGAGTCAGCTGGAACTAGTGGGATGATTCTAGATGGTCACATCTCTGTGAAGCCCTTGGCTTCAAATTGCATCGTGTTGATCTGAGGGACTTCCTGGGGTGCCAATTCTCTCACTAACATTTTACAATCTAGTTTTCGCCTGACAGTTCACACCTGGGCCTAGAAGTTTCTTCTTTGCATATCTTCACAAGGATCCTTGTTACTAAGTCCTAACTCATTCACAAACTACTGAGCCAGGGGTTTTCTCTGACCCTTAAGCCACTTGAATGCCCTGTCCTGAAGTGGAAGTTGGCCCTGACAGTAGAGGGAGCTCTGGGCTGAATCTTCTTTCACCTAAATGGCTGACTCTGCGACATGGGTAGAAGCAGTCACATGCTGTCACATTACCTCGTTACTGTGTTGCTGTGAGTCTATCGGAACTGTTCAACCAGCCATGGGAGAGTGCATTCACAAGGAGTATATTTCACTTAAGGAAATTTGAATTGTTTTATCCTTCACAAGAACTACAAACTACAGAAAACTTTTGCTAATCTCCTTTTAACAAAGTCATGGCAAGTCTGGGAGAGAACCCAGAAGTTGGTGAAGCTCTGGCCTGTGCACCAAAATGCCACAGTTTTTGCCCCTTTCTCTCAGCCAATATTTTTTGTGCACATATGTTATGGATAGGGCTGTATACCAGAGGGTAAATAAGATTCATTCTGTGCTATATGGGAGACAATATAAATGCATATGCAAATCTGTAAAACACAGCATGCATGACAAAGAAATTTACACAGTAGCAAGGATTTGGGGGCTGAGCTCTGGAACACATACATTCATGAGAAAGTAGTTTCTATGGTGCTTTCTTGGGCTTTAGTGCCACAAGATGTTACCTGCATGTTTCCTGTGTGGGTCTTAGACCTAAACATCCCTCCATGCCCCTGACCTTCCAAGACTGTCTGGGGGAGCTGTGTGAGGCCCAGGGGTCTGTGTTTCTAAAAGTCATCAAGTGATGCCATCGTGTAACTCCCTGTGAGCTAAGTTAGCCCTTCAGAGACAAATGTTTTGTGTAGAGTGAACACTTAATTGATATTATTTACTATGCCGTCTTCAGTAGCATGGCATAACACTATGAATTCCTTTCTTTGGGGGGGAACATATTTTGACTCTTAACTCACATACCTGAAAACATAATATTTATATGGCCAAGTACAAAGAACAGAAGGTTTCAATTTCATTAGTGCACTATATACTCTACTGCATGTATTTTATATGGGACAAGATGCAAGAGGAAAATACATGCTCAGTTGTTTTAAAATTTAGTTTAAAAAATACCACCTATTCATGATTATGCAAACAATAGTATGTTTTAGCACTGTAATTGCTACAAGATACTTGATTATATGTTTGCAACAGGCTGAACGTATCAAGTGACTGTCATGAAGGTATTAAATAGTAGAAAAATTTAGCTAATTAAAAAATAAAAGATGCTGGCTGAAAGGGGTGCCTACTGTTTATATAACATAGCTAGATAGTGGAAAATCTTCTAGAACTAAAACGTTCTTGCATGCATTTGCAACAGCAAGCAGAAGCACTGAAATGATTTGGAGGCAGATTTATTTACATCAAAGGGCACTGATCGGGATCATTCCCAGAATATCTGGCCCTGATCTCTGGTGGCCTAGGGCTTTTATATGATGCACAAACAGGAGGAACAGAGGAGGTACAAAGGTGAGACAGGACAGCCTGGCAGTTCTTCTGATTAGCTAGCAGGGTGAGCTCATCCATTACAAGGGTAAATTAATGATCAGCAGTTTATGAAGCTTGGTACAATGGTACAGTCAGGCATCCTGTATGTTCGGTTATACTTTCATGGTTACAGGAGTCAGGAAAGTAATTACAAAGCCATGAAACAGTTATGGAGCTAGGTAGTTTCAAAAGGACAATTTCCCGTGTGCAGTTTTCCCCTATCACCTTAACTAAAAAAAGCTGAAGAATTCTTCTTGCACTCTTTATATCTAATGGATCATTAGCGGGGTTCAAAGCCGGCCACCAGCAATGTCAAGAGAAGGAGACCCTCAGCAGGAAAGCTGCAGGAATGAATCCTTATGAACAATGTCTCTGGATATTCCTAAAAATAAAATTGCTATTGGTGGAAACAACTCATCTCTATTTATAGGGTCTGCTATTTATAGTGCCATAGCAGAGGCTTAAGAACAAATGCAAATGAGATCCCAAGTATCTATGGTTCCAAGAGAATTTTCATTCAGTTTTCATGAAATTCACAATGCTACAATAAGTCTGCTAATTACAGAGCAGTTCCTGTGCTCTTTCACAAGAATCCTCCCTCCTGAAAATTCCTGAACTCCTGTCAAATGAACTGTCAGCTGAGCGAAGGGTCCTTGCACTAGCACTAGAGGAGGTTTTGCTTTATCAGACCCTACTGCCTCAGCAGACACCGCTTCTTGCAGAAAGCACACTGCTATGCTTGACATTTTTCATTCTTTAACTTTTTCTTTGTTAAAATAGCCAAGCATGAAAATAATAGAAATAAAAAGTGAATAAAAGGAAAGCCAAACCTACCTCATAGTGGTCCAGCACGTGAATGTGTGGAAATATGGTCTTTATGATATACGTAAGAGTGGAAGTCAGGGAAAAGGTCCTGTGACTGGAACTTTATGTCTTTTATTTATAGAACAAGATTTTACCAGGGCAGAAACAATGAAGTGAAAAAGAATGAAACTAATAATAAAACCAAAGGATCACAGCTGTCATGGAATCATATATGAGGAAATAATGCATAAAACAGGGGTAGTTCACAAACAACATAACACATTTTTTTCCTTCTTTCTCTAGGATCTGTCCAATTCAATCTTATGGGTATTTTGTGAGGAAATAGTGAATTCATCTGAACTTGTTTTTCTCTTGTTCCTTTCCCCTTTCTTTCCTCTTCTCTGTTCCTCCCCCCAGTCCCTTTTGTCTCTGAAAGTCTGGCTCACTTCACAAGGACAACCAGAATTTCCATCCCAGCAAACACATGGGAATCTCCTTTGTAGAAAAGGAGATCTTTTCCATTTCTTTTGCTATGTGACTCCTTCATCCTTGGAAGGGAAGTTAAAGGTTTTTTTCCCAAGGGAGGAGACTCACACAATATAAAAAAGTGGCTATTAGAAAAATGAGCAAAATTAAATCTGCATCAGAATTTGCCCAGTCCAGTACCTGTCCCTGATCAGTTGCTTATTATGTAGGAAAGGGGTGCGCACAGATTAAACATCTTAGTTGACCCGGAACCAGTTACTGGTGAGAAAGCAACAATACAATGACATCTGGCAGAAAGACAAGTGGTCTGAAAGAGAAGGATGAGGGGGAAGGAACTGACGGGGAAGGAAACAAAATAATACATTAATAATTGTTGATAACTTTGATGTCTAAAATTATTCTCCAATTAGAAAAGCATCTCAGGGTCTTAACATTAGACTTCATGCTCAAACTACAATTTCATAATAAATCTTCATTCTATGCTCACTTCAAAATTAGCTGGTCTCCAATCCCAAGTTCGGTAGGGCAATTTGGGCAAGATTTAATATAAGAGTCAGCAAATGCTATCCTTATGGAGCTCTGGAACTCCCAGATAATTTCCTGTAAAGATAAAGTACCTATTAGGGGCTATTTGAGGCTAAAATAGTTAGTTTAAGCTTTTAAAATGCTATTTTACCTCCATCCAAAAGGAACAAACATTCTCTTAAAATATTCAAGGCGATGAATTACCATTTCACTCATTCCCTTGACTTTTGCAATATTCACATCTATGCAATTTCTACTCAGCTGTTACTGTGGTGGAATCATCTGCTCTGAGGAAGGGAGATGCACAGCATACAATGTTGATGGCTGCTCATGGCTTATATGGAGATCTGTTTACAAAATTGCTGTGGGCAGGAATAGTATTCCTTACACATATAAGGAGTAGTAAGCACCAGCTCTTTAGAAAGACATGCGTTTAGGAACAGAGAACACTATTTGTGAACACTGCTATATTCCTGTGTTGAATTTGCCATGAGAAATCTAGTGTTTTGTAGTTTCTCTCTTACTGCACATTGTCATTACTGTGAAGTTTCAGGGCTGCGATTGTGGGTCTGGAAAAAAGCAAGAAATCTGGAATTCTTGCCTGTAAATGCGACAGTTCAGCAGTCTTCCTTTTAAAGTACAGTCTGTGTCTGTCCCTTAGGATCAAAATGGTGACATTTGGAAATACTCCAAATCTCTTTATAGAGAGTCAGTGTCCTGCACAATGTACAATAGCGCTTGCTGGCTGGCAGATTTTTAATTCCTACCACTCAAAACATGTGGTATAGATTATAATTCTGAAGCCCTTGTGCAGGAGAGGTATACAGTTATAAGGAGCAATATCAAATTCACTGCTCAGTATTTACACACTATATCCCAAATCATTTCATTTCGGAGCCTAGTTTACATCTTCATCTCATAGTTTCCCCACATAGCATATCCTACACATTTGTGTTATCCCAGGTAACATTTTAGATACATTTGGCAAAACATTGTGTTAACTTTGGCTTCCGTTCATTTTCTCCTTCAATAGCACGGTTGTTCTGGTCTTTCCCATCTCACATCCTGTGTCTTCCTCACAGATGATTTTTGCTTCCTACTGCACAGATTAAAGCAGCAGTGATCACCAGCAGCCTCAGCTTCTCACATGATCTTCTCACTTGTTTCTCTGCTCTTCTCTCCTCCTCTCCTAGTTCTCAAGAAGAAATGTCTTCTGTCAAGCCTAGATTTCACTAATTTATTCTTATCAATACATCTGAAGCATGAAGTAGAAGAAGGACCTTTGATCTTGTGAGGAATTTGAATATTATCTTACCGCTGGCAGGCAAGCCTTGAAGGATTCAGGCAGGTTATTAATCACGCTGTTTTGGAATTATCATGCAAGGGGCTACAGTATGGAGAATAGACAAGGTGCAGTAACACCAGGAAAAGAATGTGTCAGTTATTAATTTACTGTCTCTCAGCTTCACGTCTACATTTTATTGTCTGTTCTTGAAGTTGGAGCTGGACACTAGAAACATAGACCCTTCCCCAGCTGGGAGGATGTGAACCTTGTCAGCAGGGGGTACTTCCAGGGATATAGGAAAAAGTTTCCTTCCTGCCTGTGATGTGCTTTCCTCGTTTGCCTTTTGTTATGTTGTCATGGCTGACTTGATGCCCTGAACTGATCCGAAACACTGACCACCCGTGGCCATTTTGACTTTGGGAAGAGCTGGAAGCTGCACAGCGCTAGTTTTCATGGGCAAGTGGATGAGGAGCCTGCCTTCCTGTTGGGTGTGTGTGTGTTTGGGCTGCGGCGAAGAAGTTTGAGGAGGAATTAACAGCAATGTGTCTTTTACTATAGTGCACTTTTAAACTTTACAAACTGTGTATTCTAAACTATGTGTTTGGATCACACCATGTACATTCTGCAAAGGAACACCTCTGTGGCTCACTTCTTCTAGGTAAGCTCTTTACCTCCTGTTAGCCCATTCAACGATAAACTCACTCCTACTGAGAGTAATCACTGCCCACCCAGTCCCACCGCTTCTCCAGGAATCTGAGTCCAATCAAGCTGGCAGTCACAAGCCATTCTTACACAGATGGTGTGTATATGTGTTTTTCTCCTGAGTAGTCCTCTCCAGTCCTACAGTAGCAACAGCTCCCTGAATCCCTCATCCCTGAAGTCCTCAATGCACTTTTAACCTCTTTTGTGGTTTCTACCTAAAGTGATTCCCATAACATTGAGCGTTTGGAGGACAATCAGATCTTGGGGTGCCGTGCCCTTCAATGCATTCACCGATGTGTCCAGGAGCTGGATGTGCTGTGAAGAAGTGGGCTCTGGTGGGAGATGTGTCCCTAGGGTCATGACCCAGACGCATGTACGCATATTCCCATCCCTCCCTTCTCTTTCTGCTTCCTGGCTGCCAAGGACTGCGCTACCTTCCTCCTACACCAGGTCCTTCTCCTGTGCCATTCTCGCCTTGGGGCCAGCTAGCCACATACTGAACCCTGAGCCAAAGTAAATCCCACCTCCTTTAAGTTGTGGATGTTGGGCGTATTGTCCCATTGATGAGACAGTGACTAGGATACCTCTTAGATGTAATTTCCTGTTACTAGTTCTTTTTTTCTCTCCTTTTTCTCCTCCTCCTGTTTCTTCTTCTTCTTCTTCTTCTTCTTCTTCTTCTTCTTCTTCTTCTTCTTCTTCTTCTTCTTCTTCTTCTTCTTCTTCTTCTTCTTCTTCTTCTTCTTCTTCTTCTTCTTCTCCTTCTCCT
>PVLD010017988.1:0-40199 GCA_004027595.1 Dinomys branickii | reverse complement strand
GAGAGCCGTTTGGAGATTTCTCCGCAAATTAGGTCTAGAGGTTCCACTTAAACCAGCTATTCCTCTTCTGGGTATTTTCCCAGAAGATCTAAAAACATCATATCACTCTGATATATGTGCACCCATGTTTATAGCAGCACAATTTGTAATAGCTAAAATGTGGAAGCAACCCAAGTGCCCATCCACAGAAGACTGGATTTAAAAATTGTGGAATTTTTATATAATGGAATATTATTCAGCTATAAAGAAAGACAATTTTGGGAACTTTGTAGGCAAGTGGACAAAACTGGAGTCCATACTCATAAGTGAAATAAATCAGCAATACATGTGCAGGCAACGTATTATATCACTGGTGTAAGAACCCGAGGGTGGGAATATAAACTGAAAGTCATGAAGGAAATCTGTCCAAAAACAGAGAATGGATGGGACGAAGGAAAGGAGAAAAGAAAAAGACAAAAATGTATGTATGCATATAGGAATATATATGAATATACATATGTGCAGGAGGGCTAACATGGTTCTACTATTGTATTATATCACTTAATGCTAAGCAATAATCGATGACAGGATATTAGATTAATAGTGTATATCTGTATGTGTTATCCTGAACACACACTTCGAAGATATCAATATGTAAAGCAGCAACAAGCGGTGTTTTGTTGTTGTTGTTGTTGTTGTTGATGTTGTTGCTGTTGTTGATGTATGCCTGTTTTGTTTCTTGTCTTTGGATTTTTGGTTTTTCTGGTTTTTTTTCTGTTGTTGAGAGGATTAACTGTCTGACTAAATTTTCGTGTCTGTATATGGGTCCATACATCTACAATTCGAAGATATCAATGGATAAAGCAATAACCACTGTTGAGACCATATCACCTTGTCTATAGATTAGTTGTGATTGTATTATTTTCTATGATAATTGGTGTCTGTTTGTCAATATGTTTTTGTACTTTTATGTTTCTAAAATTAAAAAAAAAATACTTTCAACATCAACTGCAGTTCTCTTGGTGTTTTTATTTGCTTGGAGACATGCACAAGTTTACAGAGCACGCTTTCTCGTGGGGTTCCGCCTTCCCCTCTCAGTCCTCGTACTGCAAACGCTTGCCATCTCCTTGATCTATTCTTTTCCCATGGTTTACATTTTTATGCTTCTTGACTGTTGGCTTTGTTGTTTAAAATGACCGTAGAATGTGACATGCCAAAGTGTTATCTAGAGCTTCTAATTACAAGAAGACCTAATGAACTTTAACAAGAAAATACACATAGTAAGTTCATTTAGGCATGAGTTGTGCTGTTGGTCATGAACCCAAAGTTAATGAATCAATAATAAAAATAAGATTATTTTGAACAGGGATATACATTGATAGCTCGTGAGAAGGGAATTGCAGAAACCTAAGGCTATATTTTTACAAGGATTAACTAATTTACTCTTCATAACAACTCCACACAGAATAAACAGTGAAAATAACTGGAATTAATTATATGTGTCTTGAATATTCTACTCTCAACTCTAAACTGTAGTTCCACATTTCTCATCTCAGCATTCCTGGAATTGATGCTAATGATTAATACCATGGAGACAAATTAGAGATATTTTGCTTAATAGGAGAGCTAATGTACTGTAATTGATCAAAGAATGACATTTTTACAATAAATTGTAAGTTTTGCACTATTTCCATAAAAATAATTTCTTCTAGAAGACTAGGCTGGAATCCGAATGAAGTAAAAAGTTGTGAAGAGCCTCCATGCAATTAAAGAAATGGTAACATGACTACCTACAAAATACATACAGTAGCTGCATCTTGTACATCTTCCTCCCTTCAAATTACAAGTTAAGAGACAGACAGAAGAGAAACCCAGATTTCCTGCCTGGAAGTCCCTTTGTTTTTGAAATCATAGTAATCTGATACTGGGCAAACTCCACCCTTGGCCCAAGGCTGCATATCATTTCTCACTGCATGAATATCATATGGGGTTTCCGGGAGGTAAGCGGGATGAAGGTGAAATTGTGTGACTGTAGGGAGAATTTATTCTTATCATCCGTGTCTTTCTTGCTCAAACAGCAGATAAACCCTCTGAGAAAGAAGGTGCGTGCAGATGCTGACTTCCACATACCTCTTCCCACCCAGAGCAAAGCTGTGCGCAAGGCACTTCTTCCTTTATTTCCCAAAGGGGAACAGGTGCGCTCACAGGCCAGGACACTGTGGATGGCTCTGCTATCACTGCAGTGAAAGAAATCTCCTCATGAGATCTATATCTGCCACAGTTAGGCTCAGAATATTTTTCATTATTCTTAAATGGAAATATGTCCAGAAAGAGTGGCACTTTAGGTAATTTTTCTCTTGTATTTCTCCAGGATTAAATTTTCCTAGGAATACAGTTAAATTGAATTTTGAATGACACAAGTTATTTGAAGTTATAATCTGGCAACCAGTGTTTGTTATTTGTCATGATAATCGATCAATTAGTCAATCATTTGAACAAGTGGAATGCTGTTCTGGGCCCTATACTGGTACAAAGAAAGTAAATGGAGTAGTAAAAAGAAAATTGTCTCCCATGCTTATTCATTTGTCATGGACTCATACTGGATTTCCTTAACAGTGGCAGACATTTTTGCATGTTAGTGAAGGTGCATGAAAAATAAAAGGTCTGGTGTCCAATTCAGATATTTTAAAAACATTAAAATTAACCTGATTCATTTATTCATTCAACCAAAAGATATCACTACCTTCTTATGAGCTTGGTACACAGATATTTGTAAGATATTGCCCTTCTCCTCCAAGGAATCTTTCTCGCATGTGAGATCAAATAATTTCAGTATGTGTAATTCAGTGCAAAGAGATGAGATAAAAATGCATTATTATAAGTGTTACTGTACAGGAGGCATGTGACTCTATATATATTGAAGAGACATTTTATTCAGAAATGGAAAGTAGATATCAAGTAATAGTCCTGAAACTTGCCAGTTGAACTGAATTCTCAAAATATTCAAAGAAAATCACAATGAAACCCGGGAACAGAGGTAGGTGAATTCAATTCCCTACCCATTAAACTTGGACTGGAAGCCTCTAAGGAAATGCTAGTGTTCTCCTTTGTCCTGTGAGACCTACTGATGGGTCTCTCTTCCCTCGATGTACAATTGTGGGTGCCAATTGTTTATTCATTGATGAACATTTGTAATCATTTCTTAAGGCAGCCATGACACAATGCCACAAACCAGGTGGTTCCAGCAATGAAAATTTATTATCTCACAGCTCTGGAGCTTAGAAGTCCAGAGGTGGATCCTTCTAAGCTTCCTAAACTACATGGCAGAATCTGCAATCCTAGGCATTCTTTGACCTGCAGGGTCATCACACCAACCTCTGCCATCCTTCTTACATTCCCTTTGTTATCCGTGTGCACATTCTTCACCTCAGTGTCCAAATGAGCCCTTCCTATAAATCAGACTGGATTAAAACCTACCCTAAAGACCTTGATCATCTACAAAATGCCTTTCCCTCAATAAGGTCCCATGCAACATCTTTGGGGTAAACTCAATTCAACCTTATGCCAGTGTTCTAGATGTTCAATCAGAGTATTGAGGAAATAAATTTTAGATATGCTATTTGAAAATCCTAATTATAATAAACTGATCTTAATATAGAAGAAGGCAATAAAATCCAATAAAATAGAAACTAGAGATCATCTGTGCCAATATTTTCTCACTAAAAGAATTTCATCCTAATTTTGTGAACCTTATCTTTTAAGCCTCCCTCTAAGATGGGCACAGACATCTTGTCATGGACATGCACTGAGTTGGTCCCTGATCCTATCCTATAGTTTGAAAATTGCCTTTTCTCCTAATTAGACTCATAGATACAAAGTAAGGGACTGGAATTCAGTCTCCAAGCACCATCTTAGCCTTCCAGTCTGTTACAAGAATTCTTAAAGTATGAACCTACTTTCCCACTGTGGTGGATTGATAACTGGTGACCAACTTGTGACACCCAGATGAACTTACTAAGCATGGTGCTGGTGAGAGAGGCCCATGTGAGAATTATTGCCATGAGTATAAGAGGCAGAACTGGAGAAAAAGAAGAGGAAGTCTGTTGGTAGCTGAGAGAAACTATAAACAGCTGTTGGTTCTCTTGGAAGACCTTGTCATGCTGGATTTCCTGATGAACGTGGCTGTTCCCATTGTTCAAGGAGCCTGGGATTTTGTTGTCCCTGAGAATGGCTTTGGTTCACTTTGGCAGAGCTCTGATCCTCATTCTGAGCATTGCTTTCTGGCTCCAGAGGGAAAGAAGATGCACAGCACAGTCTCATGAAGAAGCTTGTCATGTTAGCTTTCGTGATGGGAACTTCAGCTTCCCTGATCATTAGAAGAGCTTGGGACTTCACTGTTGTTGAAGATAGCTGTAGTACCTTTCAGGGGAGCTGTGGTTCTTATTTTGGGCATCGCTTCCCAGCTCCAGTGAAGATTCCTCAGCCTGCTAGCACAGATCCTTCATCCCACTGGCATAGACTTTCTAGAATTCACCTCTGACCTTTGGGCCTTCCCAGCTCAGATCCGTGAAACACTCCAGCACGAGACAACATGGGCTATCTAAGCCTCCAGCTGGACTCATGGAAGGCCATGTTATGGGCTCTAGGTCTTCAGTTGAACTTATGAAGGATATTATCATGAAATCCAGGCCCTCAGCTAGATTCTTTGTCTTTAGTGTGTACACAGATTTCCTGCACTCTCTTGTACATGATTCTTTGGGTGATTATTGTAAATAATCTTATAAAATATGTGTCCTGTATTATATTGTTCCCCTTGTAAAAATCCCAAACCAGAACACTTAATAACTATATAAAGTTTTTCAAACCTCAATATTAAGCATACATGTGGCATCATTTATACAATTATGATAAAGCTAAATTAAGTATGTGCCTTAATATACTAATGACTGTATGTATAAATGAAGTATGCATGCATATTTTTACATGTATTTGTATAAATCAATGGTATCGACCTTATGCATGTGTGGTTTCCTTTAAGACAAAGAATGTTAATGTATGAGTTATTTTTTTCTAAACTCAGTGTTGAGGTTTAATTGCAGTGTTGGCACTTTGTGATAAATAAGTGGGTTTGAGGTTGCAGTTTGGTGCTCATCTCAAGAGTTTGCCACCATTGGCATATAGCTACGTACACACACACATGTATAAACACCTGGAGGTTTGGATAGAAGAAGTCTTAAAGAAATTCTCTGCTGATACTGAAGACCATATTTATATATCAATTCATCATTCAAATTTACCATCATTCTACAAGGTAATTATACAAACATACATACACACAAACCTGAAAAATAAAGAATGTTGACACAACATGTATACTCTATACATTTTAATATGATAAGAAAGTGTTTAAGGTGTTGAGCAATGTTGTCTTCTAGTGACATCCAAATGTTCTAACATGAATTACTGGACCACGAACAGTTGCTTTTCCCTACATGGCAATGTCATTTGGCCCAATTTTGTCCTTTTTCCCAGTTGTTGGGCTCCTGAAATCGGGCTTTCCCAGCAGGTCCTCCAACCAGCAAGTCCCTGAAATGCCTTGCCAGATGATTTACACATCCTGTCACAAGTTGCAATAGTAGTGAGTCCGTCTCTTTCCTGGGTCTATCACGAATTCAACGGTGCTCTTAGTTTTGAGATCCTCTTCAAGAGTTGATAGGAGAACAAGAGAAATAGTGTCTCATCATATAAGCTTCAACATGAATTTCTTTGAATAAAGCCTCTTTTGTGCTTGTATTAGTTTCTGAGGGTTCCTGTGCTAAAGTACCACAGAAGCAATAGCTTAAACAACAGAAATATATTGTCTCACAAATCTTGGAGGACGAAATCTTAGACTAAGGTGCTGTTTGGGCCATATTCCTTTTTAAGATGTTAGGCAATGAATGATCTGTTCCAGACCACTCTGCTAGCTTCTAGAAGATTTTTGCACATCTCAGCCATATTCTAGTTTTCACATGGCTTCTTCCTATGTCCATGTTTATTTTCGTGTCCAGATTTTGAATTTTATAAAGACGCCTCAGCAGAGCCAACTGTAGTGGCTTATCTTAACTGGATCATCTTGAAAGATTATTTGTGAGCTCACTTTCACGTTGGAGTTAGGACTTCAACTCATTTTGGAAGCCACAATTCATACTATAACAGGATACAGACTAGTGGTTTTTGCCTTCTATTACCATGAAACATCTATGAATTATAGAAGGTAATCACAGTCAGAGAAATATTAGGTCTTGAATTTGGGGAGTTTATTTCAAATTATTTTCTATTCTGAAATGAAAGAGTAAATGATTGAAGAATAAAAGGCTCAGTAATGATGGAATTAAAACAATTCTCCCAGAATTTGACACCCATCTCTTCTAGATAAGGGTTTTCTTTAATTTGCACAGACAGATGTCATTACTAGTTTTTATGAATACTTACAGATAGGAAAATTATCCAGGAGGTGACTCACATCTGCATCTTCTGAATGTGTAGACTCTATCAACCTCACAAGGGATATAAAAAAATTACATTTTCATTGAGCATGTAGACTTTTCATTATTTCCTAAACAAGATAGCATAAGAACTATTTTACATAGACTTTTCAGTATAGTCAATATTTGATATAGTTTAGAGATGACACTTGGAGGAATAATGGAGATTATATAAATACACCCTGAGATTGTGTGTAAAGGACTTACACATCTGTGAGTTTTGTCATCCATTAGGGTTTGGGAAGGCGAGATCTTGAACCAAGTCCCTATAGATACTTAAGGGCAATGCCATTGGTAATGACTCTAAATGTGAGAAGTCCAAACACATGTAAGACACGTAATATGTGATCTTGAGCTACTCTCATTTTAATGGGGAAAATAAATATTTCTAAGATAATTTATAACAATTATTATTCATTGTTTAATGGAATTAGTAAACAAACTATCATTGGAATTAAGAGAATCAAACTATTAAGCTACCTGACATAGTTAAGAAAATCTTTATAAATATCTAAGTATCATCCAGTCACTATCGGAATAAAATGACCTTTAAGCACTATCCCTAGAAATAAGTTTTATGTGATACAAATGACAATGATGAGGGGCTGGGGATATAGCTCAGTGGAATAAGCGCTTGCCTAGCAAGCGCAGGGTCCTGAGTTCGATCCCCAGTACCGCAAAAAAAAAAAAAAAAAAAGACAATGATGATAGCTTTGTGGAAGAGCATTAACATTATTAGGTGTTGTGATTATTATGCATTTTTAGTATTTTACAAAATAATACAATGCTTCATTTCAGTTAAAATACTAACAACCTCATATACACAGAAAGAGTCACAAATATACCTCTGGCTTGTGAATCATAGACATGCTCTCAGAATTGTTTACCACGCTAAATTAAGACATAATTTGTCTGCTCTACCCTTCACTTCTTGCTTCTAATACAGAAATGTCATTCTATTGTCAGTTTTACTTATCACAATTGACTCAACCACAAAAATTTTCATAACTCTTCTGTTTTAAGGAATATTAATATAAACTCACAATTCCTTTCACTTCTCATTTCTACCTCAAAATTTCAGATGGTAGGATATATAATTTAATGTCAGAAATGGGAATAGCTACATTAAAGTTTATAATGATAGACACACCTTCAAGGCTTTGTCCATAAGTAGACTCCAAATGTTTAACATGCATCAATATCATTTACGTTATTAGAGCTATGCAATTATGATTCACTGCAGGAACAAGAATTTTGATATGAATATATTAGGCCTCTAAATTTCTAATGCCTTAAGCCTCTGCTGCTCAAATGGGAATGTTCGAATGGATTCGCTACACTTCACTAATTGCTCAAAACCATGCCAATTTAATTTGCCTCATATTTGGATCATGCTTTTATGTGCTGTCTTTAGTTTTTTTATTTTCACATTTCTTAAGACAGAAATGTTGAAGCAGGTACCCAGGGTTCTCACAGACTCCAGGTTTGCTAATATTGACAACTTTCATAACAGTATGAAGCAGTTATAAAAACTAGGACATTGACGTTGTTTCAACACAAGTAACTGAACTGTAGAATTTATTTGAATCTCACCACTTTCCCCCAGATGTCCTTTTGCTTTCCCAGCATCCAAGTGAGGATTCACATTGCATTTCTCAGGTCTCCGCAGTATTTTCCCACCTATGGGCCTTTGTTAGTACTTTTTTTATGATCTTGGAATTTCCCAGGGTACTAGGAATACAGAAGTCCTCCCCAGTGTGATGTCTGGTATTTCCCCATGGGTAGATTGTGGCAGGACCACAGAGGACTACTGTGTGTTCTTCTCATTGACTCTGAACTATGGGTGCATGTCAACATGCTTTTTTTTGTTTTTGACATGTTTATATATAGGATTTAATTTTTCATTTGTTTTAAGGATTATATGTGTCATTGTTATCGCTTTTTTTTTTTTTTAAATTTTGTTTGTATTGGTGCCTGTTCGCATTGTGTGCTGTTTCCGTCCGACTTTGGGAGGAGGCGCACGCTTGTGTCCTCCCTCTGTACTCGACCTTCCCCTTTCTCAAAGTGTTCCTCTTGATGCCCTTCCCATTTGCAACAGTTCTCTCTGTCTCCTATTGTTTATCTTTTATTTTTAAAATTATTTATATCTTGAATTTCTTATATAAGAAAAGTTGTGTGATATTTAAGCTCGTGTGTGTGTTTCACTTAAAATCATGGTCTCAAGATGTGTTCATTTTCTCACAAGGACTCAAATTTATTCTTTTTTTACGGAACACTAGTACTCCATTATGTGTGAATGCCACATTTTCTTTATTTATTCATATGTTGATGGACATAGAGGCCACTTCCAAGGTTTAGCTTTCATGAGTTGTCCTGTTGCAAACATGGGCGTGCATGTGTCACTGTGGTATGAGTGATTTTATTATTTGTGGGAATATATCTGAAAGGAGCATAGCTGAATTGAGTGGAATTTCTAGTTTTGCTTTTTTGGGGAACATCTATGTTGCACTCCATAGAAGTTGTACCAGTTTACACTTCCTTCAATGATATAAAAAGGTATCTTTTCCCCCACAACTTCACTAGCATTTGTCATTATTTGATACTTTTAATGATAGCTATTTTTCCTGAGTGCAATGGGATTTTGATGCTGCTTTAATTTACATTTCTCCAATAGCCAATGATGTTGATTCTTCATATATTCTTGTGTTTTTACTGACCATGTGTAATTCTGGGAGGTGTCCATCCCGTTTCGTGAATAGGTCTTTTAGGTTGTGGCTTTAGAATTTTTTTAGTTCTTTGTATATTCTACATATTAGTCCTCCTCTGTAATCACTGGTTTAAGGTGGCATCCAGTAAGTTGTTACACTCTAGAGCTACAGTTCTTTTCCCATGTAATTATTTACTATTTTGTAGGAGATCATTTGAAATTCCACAAATATTCCATTTATTCTTTAATTCTCAACCATCATTTGTAATACACAGTTATGGAATCCAGTAGTGGATCTTGCTATATAATAATTATTAATGTATTATTTGCCAAGTAGTGCTTTTATAGTTCTTTTATTACTTTTATATTTATCAGTTGAAGGTTTCTGTGTGGGAGCACCTTTTCTTTACTATTTAATTATTGATTAAATTATTTATTACTGTTAGAGTGTGTTAAAGGATACTTGTTCTGTTCTATGGCTTACAGTAAAAGTCTATCATTAAATTATTTGCTCAATTTTTTCTATTTTTGGCCATTGTTATACTCTTCCAGTTGGGCATAATATTTTTACTCAACTTTACCCTTTCTCAAAATGTTCCAGCCACATCTTATACTTGCCCTCCTCTAGCCCTGAAATGAACTTTTTTCAGAGGAACTTGGTTTCTTTTTAGAAGAGGATAACAAGTAATTAATGGAGATCTTAAAATGAGGTGTTCCTTGATTTTGGGACATCATGGTTCCAGAGTCAGCAACTCAACAGAGAGTACTGAGAAATACATGTTTATACACCAACATTAATCGTGGTTGTCAGCTTCTTTGGGTTGAAAGAGGTCTACACAACTATTAAAGCGTGCCTCTGTGCCTCTGTGTGTGTGAAAGGGTGGTTCCAGAAGCAGCTGGCTTGGAGGTCTATGAACGAAAGGGAGAAGACCCAGCCTGAGTGTGAATGGCAGCATCCAGCGAGCTGGGAAGCTGAATGGGACAAAAAGCAGGAAGAAACTCATGTGTTTCTGCAAGCTCAACTCTTCAGCAGGTTCTTATTTTTCTACCAGTCACAACTCGAGTCTTCAGCCAGCCAATCTCCAGGAAGCTCCCAGGCCTACAACCTTACACTGATACTGCATCATTAGTCCCTCTTGTTCTGAGATTTCCAGCTTCTTCACCGGAGGAGCTCCTGATTTCCCCAGCTCTTTAACCCCTAGATAGCCATTGTGAAATGGGTCAGCCTCTGATCGACTACGCCAGTATAATATGTACCCCCTTATAATTACATATACGTTCTATTTTTGTGCTTCTCTTGAGAACCTTGAACAATTCAATGAACAAATCATATATATAATCTATATTTTTTACCTATGCATCTCTACCAAACACAAATGTTAAAGCTAGAGAATAACCTTTGACTCCACGTTCCACCTCTGGACACTCTGGGTTGGAGGCTGGATCCTTGTAGCTCAGTGTATTCCTTCCTGTGTGACTGTACACTGTCAAACTGTGGAGCTCATGGGTGGGAGTATTACCTCTGTGGTTCTCCCAGGTTGGATCGTGAGGGTGACATATGGTTCCATTAGCAACTCTGTTCGAGTGCTCCGTGATGGCCTTTACCGTATGGTAGCTCTCTCTCCAGGTTCTGATATTTTCTTGAGTCTCCTTTGATATCTAATCAGAAGACCCATGTCCCCCACAGCATGTGGACTCTGCGCATCCGTGGAGATGGCACTGCTGGGATGTCACCATGCTTTTTCACTGGAGCCTTCAGAAGCTGCCTGAGTCACACCTAGGTAAGCCGGGGCCACAGCTGGGACAGCCCAGGAGCACCACACTGGAATAGAAGGAGCAGGACTTGCAAACAGGCTGTCCGCATGGCCTGGGATTCTGGGTCTGTGATAGGCACAGAAGCACCAAGTATCTCTGAAGTATTCTGGGGTTATTCCTGCATTTTCTTCAGAGCTAGCATTTGGCTTCTTTTTATCCATTCTAATCTTACCCATCATGCACCAGGCCACAGTCTTCCTATTCTCTCCTGCATTTTCCTTATCTTTCACTGCCCAGATTTTTAACTCTGTTTTCCTTCTGATTATAAATCACATGCTCAATTCATTTTTTTCTTCCCCCGTTTCACTATAAAGAGTCAAGAGAGGCTCAGCTGCAACCTAGATAATTTGCTTAAATATTTCTTCCAATAAGTATCTCACTTCATAGCTCAAAACTTCCTCCTATAAATGCCAAGACAGAAACACAACTCAGTCAAGGTCTGTGATGCTTTATGACAAAATCTCCTCTCCTCCAGTTTCCAAAACATGCAACTCCTTTCCATCAGAGACCTCCTTAGAATGGCCTTTGCTAGCCGTATTTCCTCCACATTCTGTCCTAGGCCATTTAGGGGATTGCTAGCAAGGCTGAGTTTTCTCTGCTTCTTTCTTTCTCTGAGTCCTCCTCAGAACTGCCTTTACTGCCTGTTCATGGCAAGGTAGGCATTTCTAGAACGCACCTCCTGGTTTTTCCCTCTTCTGCTCCTTACCGCATTACAAAATGTTCTCCATGCTTCAATATTTGTTAGAGCAGCACCTTACTTCTTAGTACCAGTTTGTGCCTTACCCCACTCAAGCAACTCAAACAAAAAAACACCTTAAACTAGGAAATTGATAGATAAGAAAAGTTTATTGTTCAAGGTTCTGGACACTGGCATCCAAGGTTAGGTTACCAGCAGATGTATCCTTCTTTCCTCTGCTTCTGCATCTAACTCTTGCCAGTAAACACTTTTTTCTAGGGAGTGGGGCATAAGATTGAAATCAGAACCTTCAAACTGAGCAACATCCTCAGCCTTTCATTATGTACTGTCACACAGATTCTAAGTCAGAAAGTTGCCCAGGCTGGGCTGAAACCTTTGCAATCCTCTTGCCTCATCCTCCCAGAGTACTGGGATTACAGAAATGTTCTTCCTGTATTACTTTTGCATAAGGGAGTGGGCACACATATTTCCTTGAATCTTCTTCTGTCATATAATACCAGCATGTTACAGATTCCCTTTTGTAACTTTCTCACTTAAGACTTGTATTCCGAACAAGGATGGTTCCCCAAGAGGGCAAAAATTGATTCTTGAGAGCTGAAAACATTTACAAAAAATCTTACTACTTTTGTTATTTTTACAGAACATAAACAATAGCAAGTTTTTCTATGATTTGAAAATTTCATGAAGTAGCAAGTTGGGAAAAAATATCTAAAAGACTCATTAGAGGAATATAATTAAAAGAAACTTGACAATCCTTTACCTAACAATATGTATTCTAAGTCTACCAAATCAATGCACGGTGGTCTGTTTCTTTTCATACAGTCCGATAGTATTTATTTTTGTGTGTGGATCAAAATTTATTTAACTAGCTACACATATGTAGGCATTTAGGCTATTTCCAGTATTTGACAATTATGAAAAGTGCTGTAATAGACAACATTGTGTGTGTGTGTCTTTGTACTATTAGAGATGTATCATAAACTTAGATACTTATAAGTGAGGTTGCTGGGCCAAAAATAAGTGAAAATGTCGTTATGAAAGGCATTGCTAGTTGTCCCTCCAAATACACAAATTTTTATTACCATCAGGAATATAAGATTGTCTATTTCCCTATATTATCAATATAAGTTCTTGTCATACTTCTTAAATTTCACCAGTGTGAGTAGTAAAAATTGGTATCTCACTATTGTGTGAAATTGTATTTTTTGAATTAGGAATAAGTTTGAAAGTATTTTTCTGTGGCCAGATATGTAGTGTTTCTTTTGCAGGCTAATATGGGTTTTCTCCTCATTTTTATTGGGTTTTGCGGGGATTTTTTCTCATTTTTATTGGGCCTCTGTAGTCTTAAAATGTTGTTTATATACCATAGCTCTGTATCTGTGCAATATGTGTTTCATATATTTCTCATTTTTCAACTGAATTTTGTGGAAATTTCATCAACTTTCTTTTATTTGTATAGCAATCAAATTTATACATCCTTCATTTATTATTTCTGTATTTTGAGTTACTATTAGAAAATCTTTCCCCACAAATTTAAATATGGAGAAAATTCATTCATCCTTTCTTCTAGTACTTGCATGGCAGTGTAAAACCATTTGAAGTTTCCTCCTGTATGGTCTGAGAAACAAATCTAACTTTATCGTTTCAAAATGAGCATTCAATTATCCTAGCACTGTTTCTTAGAAAAAACCTACCCTTGCCCCAGTGATTGCAGATGCCACTAACGTTCTGCATTAAATTTGTCTGTGTACTGTCTATTTCTAGACTTCCTTTTTTATTCTAATAGTCTAATTGTACCTGAAGTCATTGGCATCATTTTATCTTACCTGTTAGAATATACTTTCATGTCTGATAGGGCTCTTGCCTTTTTGTAGTATTTATTTTCATTGTCTACTAGGATGTTATATGATGTCTAATTTTCAACATGCATTTTAGATGTAATATTGGATAATTGCATTCTATCACAATGAATTTATAAATTGTTAATAAGCCTTGTTTATAAAGATGAATCATCTTTTCCAAACACAGAAGACATATTTCTGTTATTTCAAGTCTAGGTTTTTAGAGACTATCAAGTATTTATAATTTCATAGATTTTGTTCATTTTATGCTTATTCTTAATATTTAATCTTCTTGTTTACAACTGTAAGTTAGGTTTTCAGAGTGTGCATGTCCATTGGTAATCTACTGTTTTTCCACATGAAAGCTATTGATATTGTATGTTGATTTTACATCCTAATATTTTTCTGAATTTTATTGTTTTATTTAGTTTTATGATTGATTACCTGGGATTTCCAGATATACTATCATATATATAGATAGGCAGATAAACAGATAGATAGATAGAAAAGATTTTCTTACCCATTTTCATGCCACTGATTTCTCTGGTCTGTTTACATCGATAAATACTTATTTTATAGATGTGAACAGCAGAGGGCCATTCATTATCTAATTGAATCATTTTCCAGTTACCTTTTACATTGTTCACTATCAGAAATACTATCTATTCTTTTTTGTATTTACATTTACCTGAAATACATTTTTCCATATCTTTACTGTACTTATATTTTTTACGTGCAATATATGAACGTCTTGTATTTTGTGTCCAAATGAACACCCTTTGTTGTTAATTAGGTAAAGTCCACTCTTCTTTATTCATAAGAAAGATATTTTTTATCTCAACTTCTTGTACTTTATGTTCTTTTATTTTTTTTTTAATTTTATTTTACAGACAAAAGAATGGAGACATATAAACCAGAACTACAGAAAAATGATAAAGGAAATACAAAATTATAGAGAAGGTAGTAGAGGATTAGCACTGGATGCTGTATTACTTAATGTCATCTTCACATTTGTTAACACAAAAACAATAAAGGAAATACAAAATTATAGAGAAGATAGTAGGGAATTAGCACTGGATGCTGTGTTACATAATGCTATCTTTTTATTTGTTGCTCAGTTATACAGATGATGGCTCATTTGATTAATCAGTTTTCTCCACCCTCATCTCTGTTGTTCTCCCACGCAATCAGTTGTCTTCCCTCTGATAATAACTGTACTTTTTGGTTTATATCCCAAAAAGTGCTGTTTTTTTATTTTAAAGAAAAAAACAAAACAAAATAATAAAACTAAAGACAGAAACAATAGAAATGATACAGAACTCCAAAAAACATGATAGGAAATTAACAATGGCTGTTGTGTTACATATTGTTATCTTCAAAGTAGTTCTTCATATTAGCAGATATAGGCATGCAAGAGTGATCACACAATTAAACATTAACTGTTCTTTTCAGTAAATCATTAGAAATTAGTGATACAATTGTCTTAGCTATCTTGTGTTAATATATACATACATATATATATATATATATATATATATATATGTTTTCACATCCTTCTCTTTTCCTTTCCTTCATCCCAGTTGTTCTTTCTTTTTGAGCAGTTTCTTTCCCTTTCACAATATCTACTGTACCTTTCAGATTTTATTAATGTTTTCAGGTTCTTACACTTGGGAGGCAACACAATGTCTACACTTGTGGGTCTATTAGTGAACTTAAATTATATTAATTCTGCTCCATTAGTTTGTATATCTTCTGCCAGGACTTTATTTGTACCAATACAGTTCCTTCCTTGCCTGTCTTGTACTTCCACTGCTTGGTCTTCTGTCTCTTCTAAACATTTTAATCTTACTTTTCATTATTTTTCACTTTGTAAACTACTTCCTGCCTTTCTTCAGTGTCTTTTAAACTTTAGTAAGTGCTTATTCTTCCTTTTCTCTTGGGAAAGTTTTTTTCTTCCAATTTCTTTCATTTTTCCCCTACATCAGTCTGCTCATCTTTTCAATTCTCCACTTTTGGTTCATGTCTATTTTTAAGATTCTTGACACCAAGTTTATTTTATGTGAATTCAAATTCTTCTTAGAGTGCATATAACTGTCACTGGAATATTGGCTTGCACAAAGCTTCGGGTTTTTCTGTTTGCTCTGTTGTTTTATCTTTTAGCTAAAAGGACATATAAATTATGTGTAAGTTTATTCCTTGCTTTTCTTCAATACACGTGCATGGATTTCATTTTGCTTCTGGTGACACTTACGATAATATCATGTATTACATTATTCCTTGTGAAGTGACACATTCTCCCCTTAATATAACACAGTTCATATCTTAGAAGTTTTCAATATTGTTTTTCCATTTTCTATTTTTTAATTGTCATTAACCAATTCCCAAGAAGCATGTTTGTGTTTTGTGTAGTTTTCCCAGAAGCTGCTTTAGGGTACCCCTTTCTGTCTAGCCCGCCCCATGATGGTTTCATGACCTCCTCTTTGAAATCTCATGTTTCATGTGATCTGAACTGCCTATTTTTCTAGTACTGGAAAATTTATTGTGATTGTTTAACACCATACATAGACCCATCACTGAGCCATCCTCATGTCTGCTAAATTCTGTTTCTTTCTTTAGTCTGCCTTTAGTCATTATAATGTACTGAGACTGGTGGGGTGAGAAGCAGGAGTGTGAGCAATCACACACTAGAAATTATTCGTTGTATTCTTTTCATTCTTTTTTATTTTTTAGTTTTGGTATTCTCTGTTTTCAAGTTATGGAGAAGGCATGTGCACTTTTCTCTTTAAAATTAAAATGTGTTTTTCATCTTCAAACCAACTATATCCATGACATTTTCTGTTTATTTCTCGATATATTTATTGGTGTATTTTATTAGTTTTTAAGATATCATCAAAACCTTCACTTAATAGTCGCTTAATAAATCCTTTTTTTATACAATTTTACTTTATTTTTGTCTGTTGTTTACTTTTAGTAACTTCTGATTACTCTTTTTTGTAATCCATTTGTTAGAAAATTTTTCCTTTCCCCCAATGTCCTATAATACACTATGGCAACATCTACTTGGGTAACTGATGAATAGGTGTCCTCTCAACTACCTCTGCATAGAGAGGAGTGCCCTGTGCTTTGGACGTGAAACTAAAATTATGGTGTTTGTTCTTTTGCGCCTTTTCCTTTTCCAGATCTGGTATGTTACCAAGAGGCAGCACCCAAATAAATCCTTTCTGAAAAATGATATTTAAAAAAAGAGAGGTATTCACGTTGTTACTAGATCAAAAAGTGATCAAAGCCCGGCAACGTCTGACAGAAGAGAGCAAAATCTAAGATAGCAGACGTGAGTGTGTCCGGTACAGAGCTGGGGCCACACTTAGAAGAAGGTGTTCAAAACTGCCAATGGAAAATTCTCTACATTTTTCTAGAAATGTGTTTCAAATTTCTTACATTGGGTTTTCAGTGTTGACTTATGGTTTTTGTCTGTTTTGTTTTATTTTATTTTGTTTTGAAGTAAACAAAATCCCCCAAGTTTTATTCTATACAAATCAACACTGAAATCTCAAAGAGCTTAGTAGATGATTAATTGAAATGCCTGTCTGCTTTAGAAAATAAGAGGAACAGGATTGGGAAAGCTTAGTCATTTGAACATAAAAATTAGAAAGCATTTGTATATGGATTAGTGATTGTAATATGGCTGTTTTGCTCAAGCCACTAAATGAATTTGTTACTTGAGATCAAAATAATTTGACCTTGACCAGGAGACCTGCCTTAAGATGTTATAAAGTTTTCTTCCTGGCATCTTTCTTTCATTTATATTGAAAAACCAAAGGCTCTTCCCTTCTGTATCCTTGTGAGCATTGAATTTGAAATTTCCACCAGTGGGAATTTAGGGTGGTGAGTACAAGTGATGAATGTGAGTGTAGGAAAACCAGCCAGATTGAGTGGTGATCTTGCATGAGAAACCAGACACACTCTCAGTAAATCAGAAGCTACACGTGATTTAAGTTAACCAATCCAGAGAATTTGGAATATTAGATTAAGAAAAGTCTGTTCTTTGGCTTCTTGTTCCTACAAAATCCAATTTATGAGGCCTGCCTACCATATGAACTCTCAAAAATCTGTTTGTGTTTGTTGAAGTGAATTCCTTGAAGGAGCGATGTCTAGAGACCAAGCACTCAAATTGCAAACCAAAAACCCACTTATTTATTGCAAAGAGCCAATTGCTGCATATCCTGAATACTGCAGTTTTAATTTAGATAAAACAACTCACATGCTGGGTTTGTACGCCTAGAGAGGGGGCTCTCTGTGCTCACTGCTGGACACATACCATAGGTCCATCACCATTGCCTTAGAGGATTTTAGCCAAAGAGGAAAATTTTATCCATATTTGTGCAATTTGCAATTAAATATATGTTACATATATGTTAACTCATTGGCATGATTCTATCAATTGGATGCAACTTACATATAAGCACTCGGCTTTACTGAAGCGAGTCAGTGAAATGCCTGCCTGCGTGCTCTGTATGAACAGAGTGGCCAAGAAGACACTGACAGCCCAGAGCCAGGTTGTACGGAACAGCATGGGTTACCTTAGGTACCTTACTAGTGTTTTATATAGGTAAAGTTTTGGTTTTCATCCTGGGAACATTTGAGATCTCAAAGCCGGTTCTATGAGGGGAATGGAAATGTCGGATTCACATAATAACATTGTGCTATGTTGAGAATGAACTGCAAAATGGCAAGAATGAAGGCAAAGAAACTACTCTTTCCCTGCTCAGATGCCTCCAAACCGCAGCTTATCAGTGGTTGGTTCTCACTTTGCCTCTTTCAGTAGGAAGTTCTGCATATTCTCTTAGGTGTCCTGAGCTCAGGGGCATGTAATTTTAGCAGAATCCACAAAATCCGAACATTTCCATATTTAATGGCACACAGCAGGAAGGACCCTTGAGCAGGGAAGAAATGGAGTTGCGCCAGGCTTCCAGCAGGAGGGCTCACTGCACGCCGTCAAAGAGGCGCACGGAGGGAGGAGGCTTTCTCAAGTTGCAAATATAGATATGAAAGCAGTAAAGGAGCCAGAACTCAGCCAAATGCACACAGCAAGGAAAGTAAGCGTTGGCGTACACTGGCACTACTTCCTTTCAATAGCTACCTCTTTACACTGTATATAGATTCAACCACATAGTGTCAATAGTACACAAATATTTGTTTTCAAATTCATGTGGGAATAATTCAGTACAGCCGCTTTTCCTTTGTGAGAAAAGCATGGAAAATTTTACATTTCCTTGTTTCTTTAAAATATTTTATTCCACAAGCCATCATCCATGTGATAAATCCAATGCTTACAGTTTCTGTATTATAAGAGCCTTCGATCTAAGCTTAACAGTGTGCAGTAGAGGAATGGCTAGTTGTTCCCTAAGGCAATTGTATATGAATCTTAAATCAAAGGTTCATGAATTAGAAGCTGAACCTAATATAGGTAGGAAAAATCTCTGGAGTTTAAAGGAATTGGCAAAATATGTTTTAGAAATCTTTCTTGTTAGAGAAAAAGTTTTGAAACATAATAAATAATTGTCATTGGAGCCTCCAGAAGGATATGCCAGCCAGAGTCAAGAGATTAGTTCTGGTGATAGCATTGAACTATTGTGCAAATTTAGGGTTTTGTACATCTTTCTGGGCATTGGTTTTTCTCTCAACTGGCATCTAACCTATTTGTTGCTCAACTTTCTGAAAGGACTAAGTAACTCAAAATAAATAATTAACTGAAGCATTAAGTCACTGCCAGTAACTGGTTGGAGTTCTCTTGAATGTTTTTAATTGTGTCGTGTTATAGATTATAGTTTATTTTTAAGTTCCGTAAAGAATAGTATGTAAGTATTCAGACCGATACAATTCACAGACTTAATATCCCTGGGTAGCCAGCTTCAACATGAAAAATAAAAATATTATGTACACCCCTAGACCTTCATGCTTACTCTGATTGGTTACTATTCTATCATGAAAGAGCCAACTGGGAAACAATAAGTCACACGATCTTGTCACCCAGCAGCACCACTCTAGGGAGACCTCCTAGGACATTCCTTTATTGGTCCAGTTCCTCAATGAAATATCCTGAGATCTCTTGTATGGAGGGTAATCTCTTCATTGCTAGCATACTGGAAGTCCAGAGATTGTCCAAACCCTGTTAATGTGACATATTTCACTCACCTTCAAATGTACCCAATACACGGGTCTAAGATTACTGTACCATCCCAGAAATTTCTTCTACTGTGTTGGAATGAGGTACTCCTCTAACTATACAAAAGTATAAGGAATCTGAGATTTTCATTGCTGCTGAATTAATCTTTTAAACCATCTTCCTAATTTTAGCATTTCTTTCTATACCAATGTTACATGACTTTTTCCAAACCTAGAGCTCTCAAGCAAATCCTACAGGGTTTGTCTCAATTTTTGTCTTTTAGTGTAAGAATCAGTTTTGAGGTGTAATGTGCTATTTATTAGTTTTCCATTTTTTCCCCTGGTTCTAGTGTCATTTTTAAAAATATGTTTACTCATTTTGTAAGTATGTACTACACTTCTATTAGAGTTATGGATACAGAATAAGCAAAAAGGAAATTTTATATATATATATATATATATATATATATATATACACACACACACACACACACACACACACACACACACACTAAATTTAATATTCCACCTTCATCCAGAAATATTTTGCCCCTTTCATTATATTTTCATGAATCTACTATATTTCAAGAGAAAATAAAAAGTTTAAGAATTAGTTTACTCATTATTGCATCAGGGAAGTTATTACATTTAACTTTGTAAATTAGAACTATTACTTAGTTTTCACCTAAAGAACTTCCTCATATGGGTCTCTGTTTTTCATTATCCTTTGCAAGCTCAGTTGAATCAAAATTCTGGGATTTCCTTGGTATCTTTTAATGTAAGGATATCCTACTTGAAGTTCCTAAGATATTTCATGGGGAACTAATTTTCTGAGCCTGAGCACATCTAAATATATATTTATTTTTCATTATTTGTACTGCTTCTCTGGCTATGTGGGAAATTCTAGGTCAAAAATCTCTTTCCTTCAAGTTTTGAAGGAATTGCTTCTGTTCAAAGTGACCACCCTGATTCTCTTTCCTTTATAGGTAACTTATTCTTCTGTAAGTATTTTTAGTTTTTCAATACATCTATTTTTTGTGTGTATATTTACTGGTATGTATGTGTGTGTGTGTGTATGTGTGTGTGTATGCTTGTATTTGGAGATGTTTTCAATGTATTGTACCAGAGCAATAACACTGTTTTATTTTTTAAAATTCTTGGCTCTAGGAAATGTTTTTTTATTATTTATTTGATAATATACTCAACTTAATAACTCCTGCTTTTTGTGTCTCTATTATTAATGAAGAGTTGATTCTCTTAGATAAAGCTTGATATTTATAATTTTCTACTTTAGGTTTCTGTTTCTCTATGGTTGTATGTTACCTTCGGAATGATTTTCTACCCTGTTCAGCATTCTATGAACAATTTCTTTAATGAAAATTTTGATTTTTAAGAGCGCCTTCATAGTCTCTAAATGTTCCTTTTTTTTCTCCCTCCTATTCTGGCTTTAGGAGCACAAGATCCCTCTCACGACAGGATTATATCTCCTCTGATATATTAAAGGCATGATTATTGGCTGATGTTACTGCCCTGGGTCTTTGATGCAAGAGTATTCGTATTATTTTTTATCAGATGCCTTTTTAAAAGGTATCGAGTTGTGCTTAGCTCTTTATTCATATTTCAGACTAAAACAGTAAAAAGCTGACTGGCCTCTGTGTGGGGGCAGGAGGCTTATTGACTTCTGGATTTCATGGTGGAGTAATTAGCTGAATCGACTTTTTAAAAATTATTTAGTTCTCTACGGTGTCAATATATGAAGCCTTTTTTCTGGGACTCTAAAGATATTTCAGAGAAAAAAATATCTTTGATCTTTGCACATTCTCAAGGCAGGAAAGGGAAGTCGTTTAGGGCTTCACAGCTGAGCGTATAGATTTTACTTAATTCAGTGTTCCAGTTTTCTAACCCAGTCTCCAAACTTGCCTTCTGCTCTGCACATGGTACCAGTTGTGGAATATGAGATGCCCTTGACATAGCCCACTCAGTGACAACCCTGTTTTCCTGCCATTAGTACAAGTTCACATTCATTTATTTACGGCTTCTGTATCACACTTTGAGGATCTTAGAAGCTCCTAAAACAGAATTGTCTTGTTTTCCTGGTCACTGGCTTTCTTGTTCATTGGTCTTGTAATTTTTTCCACTCTTCAATATTTTCACTTCTCCATTGATCTTTCATTTCCAAAAATGTAGTGAAGTAATTCCTCTACTGTTGCCTTTTCTGTCCGTGTCCTCCACACTGTGCACACCCTAAGTTTGTTAGAATTGTATGTTGTATAAACAGCAGGCACTTTTGAAGCATATACATCGTTTTGTTTGATCTTACTCACCAGCAGCTAGGATACCATGTAGCACATAGGAAGGTGATTAGTGAGTCAGCTTTTAAGGAAGTAATTATTAAAATCAGATTTATTAAACACAGGTTTTTAAATATAAATATTGGATTGGACATAATTAAGTGTCATCCACTGGAGTGTTCTTTCCCTTAATGCTCTGCAGATTTCCTATTTATCTTTCTAAATGCTGGCTCAGTCAGTAGAGAGTCCACTGTTTCTGGTCCTCGGGGAGCTGACTCCCACATTGTACAGATTTTCTGTATTGTACCTATGTTTATTTATAATTGTGTAAATTCATTTGTTAGTATTTTTCTTTATATTTCTTAGAGCATATGTACAATATTATCTATGTTCTTATCCCTGGAGAATAATACACTTTATTTACATTCTGAATCCCACAAATATTTACTAAATAGACAGAGCATTTTAGCTGAACAGAGCATTTTCTCCCAGGAACTATAGGGATAAACAGAATAATATATATTGGACTTGCTGTTATTTGATTTTAGACATTTCAGTTTACCACAAAACCCACAGAATTTGGTTTTGATTCCTCAAACAAAAGACTTTGTTGGTTTTTTTTGCTGTTGTTGGGTTTTGGGGGGTAAGGGTTGAGACAAGGTCTCACGATATAGCTTAGGCTAGCTTTGAACTCACTAGGTAGCCTAGGCTGGCCTCAAATTCATGTTGATCTTCTTGCCTCAGCCTCTGGAGTGCAGGGAGTTCAGATGTGCACCACCACGCATGCCCTTGTTGAGTTTTGCACAGAAGTAAAAGTGCAGTTTGACACGAAGGGAATGAAGAGAAAAGTCAATTTGTCCTCTCATAAAAGTTTAAGTTATGCCAGTATAGGAATTGGGACCTTGGCTGCATTTACTCTCTTAGTTTTTAAATCATGCAGTTGGTTCTTTGGATGAGCAATCGTGTGGAAACCCAGAATAGTTCATATTGTCAATTCCTTTTTAACACCAGTGTTTTTCATTAGATATTCTGGAAAGGTTCATCAATTTTTGCTACCGTTTCTATCCTTAATATGCATGTCCATATGTGTGTGTGTATTAATATATATTTTTCCATCTAACTACAAATAAATGTGACCCAGGGTCAAATGCGGTACTATGATTTAAATAAATAAATTTTATTCTTTCATAAAGTCTGGTAAGAATTGCTCCTTCTAAGCCTAGATGATTTCTGTGCTTCCGCACTTACAGTGAAATCTTAAGTTGTACAGAGTAAAAAAAACCCCACCTATCCATTGTAGAAAATATCCATTGGTTTGGGGACAGGGGAAAAATGAGTTGGTGAATGAAAAATGATTTGTTCTTCTCGCCAACTTTCCAAGAAGTGATTTTTCTGTGGCCTGGTTGGCAATGAAATTTATTCGGATGCAGCTCCATCAGCAACAGACCTAAAAAGCATTCTTTTCTTCCTGTTTTTTTGTTTTGTTTTGTTTTTCTTTAGCTTGAAATGAATCAATCAAACATTGTTGTGCTCTACTTTGTCATTTGTGCAAAACGAGCAAGCTAACACGCAGTTGTGGTCTGGCTTACTATGGTTCACTGCTATCGACTGGGCCAGTAATAGTTTTGCTAGTTGAATTTTAAATCCGGGCCTGATGCACCCAGGGATATGTGATCATTTTAATACAATGCCAGACATTTTAGCAATTAAAAAAAAAACCAATTGCTCTGAGGTTTGTTGGAAATATAAATTGCTTGTCAAATGAAAAAAGCGTCTTCTCTTTGCCAAGGAGAATACGATGGAGAACAGGTGGGGAGATGGGAGGACGATTCAGTAGTTAGCAGCACTGTTAGATAATTAGCTTTTCTGCATTAAGAAGCCTAACCTTTGTTCTGGTTATTGAAATGGTGTAGGATGATTTAACTGATAACAGTTGTGTTGGAAAAGGGTTGACTGCTATAGCAATGCGTGTTGGCAAAAGTACCAAAATTGAGGACCATGGATCTGTGTTTCTGCATTTCATGTTTATCTGCATTCTTCCAAAACATAATATTAAAGTAGTATTAAAAACCTCTGAATTGTATGCTCTCTATAGAGATTTCTTAACGCCCCACTGTTTGACTAGAAAATAGGACATCTGTTTTAAACATGCCCTATATTTGGTAAACTGAAACAGCAGGGACGTCTTGTCACTAGAGGGCAGCCATAATCTGTTACAGTCTAAAAGGATTTTCCTGGATATCAAGACCAGTTGCGATGTGAAGGACAAGAATTGGAATCTGAACGGTTTGTCAGCTACTTTTTTAGAAAGCAGACCCAGACTTCTGTGTTTAGACAATGGATCAGAAACCATCTGATTAAAAGAGAAAGTAAGCATATTTACAGTAGTGTTTGAGGAATTTTTTTGTAAATATATACCCCAGTTATGGAAAGACAAAACCCGTGCATTTAGTAAAACAAGATGCATGTGAGTTTTCACGTCCACAGACTAACCTCATCCCAAGTTTTGTTTGCTGTTATCCCCAGGAAATCAAAGTTACAAGCAAAGCAAAGGAAATCCCTGAATAGATAACTATGGAATGTTATTTATAAGTCTCCTTGATTCCCTAAATTTAGCTGCTTTCAGAATACATGTATATCTATTGGAAGGACTTGGAAATCAAAAGCAAATGAACACTTCATATCAACAGATGTTCCTAGGATTCTGTAAATGGAGTAAATGCACTCCATGCCAACCTAAAAAAGAGCACTGCCAAGTAAGCTTACACATGGTAGAGTTTAAATTGCTTGCCTATAAAGAGATCTCCATGCCCAGCCAGTATGAATTGGAAATAAACGTCAATTAGTATTATATAGACATTGCCGCTTCTGTCCTTTCCTTGAACTCAGTCATCTATCTAAAAGTCATTCGCAGGATGTACTGGCCCCAGTAGAGGGCAGTAATGAGCAGATTTTTGTCATAGGCAGTTGTTTCGGGTCCCTCACCTCCCACAGGTAAGATACTTGATGTAGATCTCTATCACCTCTGGGAGGCAGGCAAGAAAAATACCACAGCTGGTGAGAGGAGTCTATTAACAACCTTATCTTTTTGCTTCTTGCTTTATTCTATAGAAAATACCACGGCTGGACACAAGAAGGTCCTGCTGAAAGAATATAGTTAAATGTTAGTATTTGTAGAAAAGAAGAATAACTCTCAATACATACGTGATTAATACTGCCTTGTGATTACATTGCAATCAGTTTTCTTTTAAGGAATTAACAAATTATCAATAAATAAATGTGTGATGATAACATTACCTTCATGGAGAGACTGCATCTTGAAGAAACATACATAAGACTTTTAATTTTTTCAGTGTTCACAGATGGTTCTGTGTGTCATAAATTAAAAGCCTGCATTGCTCATCGCAGCACACTGATATTTGCTATTTCTTTGAATCAATAGTCACTAAGAGCAAAACTACGCATATGTGAAGGACGCATGTTTTAGAAAGATTGGCAGTCACTAGTCTATGAACCCAAGTTAAATTTCACTTATCTGAAGACCACAAAAATAGTGCCTTTTCATGAGTTAGTTGATATCTAGAGGGTAACTATCTAGTTACTATCTAGAGAGTTAGTTGTTCTGCTTCAAGGACATTTATGAATTTTATAACCCTTTGTAAGAGGTGTCAACTCACAAATAGTGGGGTTAGAAAGTTGTAAAATGATATTTATTTTCTAAGCCAAAACTTTAATTCAGTCCATGTATTTTATAGTGTCCAGAAAGAGTTTTGGTATGTTGTTATACAATGGTTTTAAAGCTATACATGTCAAAGTCCAAGAACCATTAAAGCTATTTAAATTCCCTGTAAGTGGTAGTACAATTTAAGTTGAAAAGAACCCTTGGTTTGATGTTAAAAGACCTGACTTTCAGTCCTGGTGTGTTCTAATATGCAGTGTGACCTTAAACTAGACATTTAGTCTTGACCTCATTTCCTTGTCTATAAAACAAGGTAAGTTAGACCGACTGTTGCCGCAGGTTCATTCCTGCTCTCACAGGGCTCTTTGGCACCCACTTATATCCTCCTTGGGAACTGTCGTTTGTACATCTGTCAAGTCTCTGTCTCACAGAACACAAGTTCTATCCTAGAAAGCAAGGAATCCTCCGGTTATTGCACAGCAGGTAACAAAGGAACCAACACATAACAGCTGGGAGAACAGTAAATATTTGTGGAAATAAAAGCAAAGCATAGAATTGCCTTACATGAGAGACACAAGGACATTTCTCAGTTTCCTGCAATTGTCCATCAAAATAGCGCCAGGACACGGTGAGGACTATCACGTCTATTTTATCTGTGCTAAAATGAAAGATAGCCAGTGGGGAAATAGTGCACTTTTTTTCACACTTCAGAGTAAAAATTTACATGCAGAAATGGATTGAATTTAAGTATTTTTAGTTACCAAATGCCCAAAGTTGCTTTTTCTTTTTAGTAATGAGTTAAATCATACTTCAGGCCAGAAAAACTGAACTGTATTCTCTCTCTTTTCTTTTTGAAAACTTCTGTTTTATCTGAGGTTTTCTGAACACTTTTAAACTTTATAACAGATTTATATCCAGCCAGTGTTAGCACAAGAGTACCAAACATTTAATTTTTAAGTTCGTGAGAATAGTGACCTGGGATATTCTATAAATGTTCTACAGGAAAATCTATTTGAGGAAATCAACAATCATATATTCAGATACTTTCTGATATTTTTCATGAAAGCCTAATTTAAAGAAGCGCTTCTCATTGTAAACAGATGTCCCTTATCTTTGATACACTGCACCTTAACATATTTCCTTCACTTATAAATTGCAAAGTGTAGTTAAAACAAAGGCAAAATTTACTTCAACTTGTTCAGTTTGCTCAAATCTCTGTGTAAATCCACATAAAAATAGTTCAGTCCAGCACTTTTCCAAAACTATGACAACAAATTTAAAAGTGTATGTAGGAAAGAGTATAACACACTTTAACCCTTAACCTGTTTCTGTTTTTCTGAAACACCTGCGATGTGTATGTAAGGGAAAGAAGTCTAGGCTTTTGGCTTTCTGACTTCATTGTGTGGACAGGGGTAACAAAAGCCTTGTACATGTAATCCTTGAAATCCCAAATACCTGTCTGAGAAGATGACCTTCTCAAGCCGGTTTCTCTTTCCTGAAACTACTTACTGCTCTGGCCATAAGGTTTAAGAAACTACTCAAGATTCTGATGACCAACCACAGTGGCCCATCTGTCTGCTAAATCTTCCCCAGTACCTCCTTTGTGCTAGTTCCCCATGTTGAATGTGACACTCTGAAGGCCTTTGTGTCACTCCCACAGCACTCACACATGGGACACAAGGGATCGTCCGTGCCTGCCCTATTTTGAGGTGGTTAGTTAGCTTGTCTGGGAGTTCTTGTTCCCTAGGGATTTCTACCTGATAAGACACTGCTGGGTCCTGCCTCAAAGGAGAAAACAAATCTACGTAGTCTTAAATCAACTAGACAGGGGTTAAATGCTGAAGTGACCCTGGCACCTGGAGACACTGCATCCCTGACCTTCAAGCTGCTGAGCCTGTGAGTGACTGCTGAGCTGCTGGAGGTGTCTCAGAGAGACTCAGTGGGGTGGAGAATTTTTAATGATTTATAGAACTCCACTCAGCACTGAGAGCTATACTTTTCTGTTAGAGTATATCTTAGAAATTATTGTCATATAAAACCTCTGTTAACAGCATGGCAGAAACATATGCATAATAATGTTATTAGTATGAAGATCTGCAGCGAGTATGGGTGCTCATAGGCATTGCTTCCTGCGGATACCAGAGTATCGGATGGGCAGATGTCAGTGCCTCCATCAGCACATTAACGGTTAATGTTTATCCAGCACTTACCATGCTAAGAACTGTGTATGCATTTTCTTGTGCCACTTTCACTCTAACCCCATGTTATCTAACCCATATTATAGGTGTACATTTTGTTATTATTTTTCATTCTGATTCTATAGGTTAAAAAAACCTCACATAATTGAAAACCTAGCCCAAAGCCACATAGCTTATACTTGGCAGAGAATAATTTCAAACCATTACTGCCTTCAGAAAAGCCTGTACCCCAAAGTACAAGAGTGTCCTGCTCATCCATAAGTATCTGCTCAACTACTAATGAGGAAAATCTGGAGATGGAGAGAGTTTAATTAGCACAGAAAGTGCACTGTTGAGAAAGAGGCTGCACATGTCAAAGATGTAGGTAGGGTCTCCACGCAAGACCATCTGCAGCACGTAGATCCCCCAACGTAGTATAGACATTCAATAAGCAGAACAGAAATGACACAGGTGTATTAAACGATGAGCCACAGTCACTAGTGTTCACTCATTTTAACCAGTTAAAAAACTGGCTCATCACAAAATACCATGTGAGTTCTGCTTGTAGAGAATCATAAAACTTCAAAGCAGCAATACTGAACTGGGTGGAAACCACGTTCTGGTTGAAAAACTAAGGCCAAAGCCCTAGAGTTGATAGGACTTTTATCTCCCAGAGACACCAGGCTGTTGTTAAGAATAAATAAAATATTCCATGTAAACCATTTAAAGAATATATGACAGACATATAATAAGCTCTCTATAAACCTCAGTTATTGTGACGTTCGGTTTTTGGTTTTATAAAAATTTGGGATGAAAAGGGCTATTTCAAATCATCCAACCCAAACTAACACTATATAAAAAAGCCCCAAATGCAGAATTGGAGACTTTTCCCTTGCTGAAGAGAAAAGGCAATTAACTCAGTCTTCCACACAATATATATTTCTTTTCTTTATTGTCTCAGGGGACTTCTAAGTGAAAAATTTGTTCCACATGGTGAGATAAATTGGTCTTTGTAAGTTTTATCAATGAATCTAAAACTTCCAAGGCCACCTGAATTTTTACAATACAGAGAGACTTTCAAACATTCAAAACTCCCTAAATTATTTATGTAGTTTCCCTCTTCCCAGGTAAGCAGACACAAACTCATTTATTCAAAGTATTTCTCCATAGAATATGACTCTGAGGTCCGTCTGATTGCTCATCATTTCTGGGGTGTGTTTCAGTGTGAATGTCCGAGCTAAAGGATGGTATGGGGGATGCGAGGCTGTATTCCAGGTAGAGTGTGACTTCTCAGCAGTAAGGAAATCTGCACCATTCCTATTCTAGACAGTAATATCAACATCATCTATAACGTATCACATATTGATGACTGGACAGAAATTTAGTCAGCTGCAATTCCCGACATTTTGTCACTGCACTGCTTGTCACTCTCTGCACACACTTTCATCAATTACTGCTTTATGTTTTTCTGATTTAAGTACTCAGACCTGTTCGAGGCATCTGTACTGCCATGCTGTTAGTGTGTTTACTTGGTCTCCACTCTTGTTTATTAACTATTCATTCAGTAATTCCTTTTTTATCTTTTTAATACAAGAACTAAGAAAATGAGAACTAATAGAAAGCCAAAGCATAGAATTAGAGGTTTTTCTAAGTGAATATCCATGCACTGATCAAGACTATATCACTACTGTGATTAAATTACTTCTGGTTCTTTTTATGTACATACTTTACAAAAAATTTGAGTCAGCCTTCTCTCTCTCACTCTCTTTTTTTAAGTATAGAAGGAATTTATTGAGAGAAAGAAAGCTTCTGTTTGAGAGGGACAGAAAGGAGCCTGGAAAGTGGTTTGCCTGAGCCATGTCATTTCTAGAAAATCATTTTGCAAAAGTAGAAATACAAATGTCTGTATACACACACACACACACACACACACACACACACACACACATGACTGTTCCTTATACAAGGTTTTATTCAATGGAGTTGTGATTTTATGTAGCTTAAATACCAAAGTTAGTGCAAGAGAAATCTGAAAATCCCTAAAATGGTAGAATCCCTCTCAGCACAGAGACACTTACGTTGTGATTGTTTCAAGAGAATAAAAAATAATTGAGGTCTTTTTGATACTGTCATTACTAACTGTAAAATGAGTGAAAAGTAGGCACAATGGGAAAGGCCTATTGTGTAATTCAGAACTTCTTCCCCTTCCACTTGCTTTTCTCATGTATTAAAATGTAGTATGTTCATCTCTAAGGACTGTTATATGACTATTTAAAAGTATAAAGTAGACTTATAATCGTTAAAGTATGTATTTGTACAAGCACATATAGTCAATTACTTCTAATAGCAGAAATGCATACATGGTAAAGATAGGGGAGAACAAAACTCTTCATGGACACCACCTAATACATGTACTGCTTGAATTTTTACAGTGGCAATATATTGCCTTTTAAGTAATTGAAGGTAGTCTGAGGAATCAAGAATATTAATGAGGTCTTATCTCATGGTTTTTCTAGTATTTATAGAAATACTGAGTTGTGTAATTATAATTTCATTTAACTCAACAAACAGTGAAGACTTGGTTTGCAGGATTTTCATACAGGAAAATCTCATGCAGTCACTTTGAGAAACAAGATACCACATCAAGAAGATGATAAGGTATAAAATTTATTTTATTTTGAGACCTGGAGCAAACTAGAAAGGATAACTATCATCAACATAGGACTTGAAAAATCCCAGTGAGTCCAGGGAGCTAGACTAAAGGTTTCAGGGGAAAAGGTCAGCGTGTTTTCTAAGCTACAGCACATGTGAGCATAGAGAGGTAAACAACAGATCAGCTTGTGCAGGGCATGAGGTACAGGAGATGCAGAGGAAGGGATGGTGATGGAATGAATCTCTGGTGGTGCATGAGGGCACTCACGAGTAACACTCTAAGAAACGTACCCTATAGAATCCCGAGGATGGATTTTAAGTGAGGGATATGATTATGTATGAGTGTGCCTGTGTGTGCATGTGGGAGCACACGTGTGAGCGTGTGTGTGTGTGTGTGTGTGTGTGTGTGTGTGTGTGTGTGTGTGTTTTCCTTTGTGAAAGTTATTTTGGAGGCTGCGTGGAGAGGGAACTCAATGAGGAGAAGCTGGAGCCAGGTAGATTGGATGAAATACGTCACTTGCGAGATGATAAATGCCCAGGCTGAAGAGCAGCAACGTGATGGAAAAGAGCAGGCAGAGTCATGAGGTGAGTCACAGAGCAACGACAAGTTATTCCAGTCCCTGGGGAGGGAAGTGATCTGTGCCTGGTAATATGAACTCACTGAAATAGCTAAGTGCTCTCTCACTATCTCCTCACTTATCTCGGGGTACGGTTCCTCTGTTTGTCCTGCCCTTTGGAGTTTGAAGATCATTTTTATACTGATTGAGAAAACAGAAGCAAAATAGGAGTTTAGTCCTTCCAATGTCATCTGCTAATGTTACGCCATCTGGCCCAGCCAAGAAGTAGGCCTGTCCCCCTGTCCGTCTTCCTAGGCAATTATATTTAAATTGCCCTTAATGCTTTCAAAACGCCCCTCTCTCTCTGTAGATTAACCTTCTTGATTGTATACTATTCTATACTAAGCTTGTTGAGCTTCACAACCTTTTTGTTTTATTTATTGAGCCCTATTTTCTACGTTTTGTGTAGATCTTTGCTCTCCACAGATTTTCTTGCTCTCAATTTCTGTTTGCACTGACCCGTCTTCTGATCATGCAGTTCCCTTCCTGAGGTTTTCCTCTTTTCCAGGTTATATGTTTTTCCCACCCCTATGCAAGTATCTCTGGTATCTAAAAGCTGTGAATGCAGTACTCATTATATATACCGTTAACCAATAGCATTCATTCATTTTAGAATACTTGAAAACTGTTTCACATGAATTTAACATAAATATTAGTGCTTTTAAAATCAAGATGTTTAATTATTGTTATTCATTGGAAATAACTTGAGGAAAAAAATAGTTATGATGTTCTTCACTTTAAAACACATAATAATTTTATCTTTTTGAGACAGGGGCTTACTCTGTAGTTCAGGCTGGCCTTCAGCTCACTTTGTAGCCCATGCTGATCTCAAACTCTCAAAGATCCTTGTGCCTCAGTTTCCCAAGTGCTGGGATTACAGGCATGTGCCACCACACCCGATTCTAATTTCATTTTTTAAACCTTAATTTTTCTAAGGCTTACTTTGCTTCTCATATTAAAAATAACAATGATGTTATATTCTGTAGCAAATCACCAACTTGTATTAAACAAAATGATAATCACAGACCCATACAACCATAAGTCATTGTTTTTAAAATTAAGCTCACACAAAATTTCTCTTTGTTGCTTACTTTTTCACATATTTTCCCTTATAAAATTTGGGGAAAGTACTGAATGAGAATTATTCATGTGATTACTTTTTCCTCCTGATTCTGTGAAACTAAGGCTGGTAACAATTTTATATTTTTATGTCTTGCATGTTGTTATCTGTACAGGTTTGCAGTATGTGATTACAGTCACTGTGGGGTGCTGTTAAATGTATGTTATACCTATTATTTCTCACCCCATTTTTCTTTCTTCTTTCCATCTCTTGGCTCCCTTCTCCTTTGCAAAACTTATATCTACCTGTTTCCTATTATCTAACTTTTATTTTGTTCTTTAATTTATTTATAATTTGGTAATTTTATATAAGAAAAACAACACAATATTAGTGCTTGCCTTTATTATTAAAATAATTAATTTTTTCTTTATTTCACTTAACATTATGTGTATTTAATTCTCCAAAATTTTTTTACTTGCTGATGGGTGAACATATTTAGTTTATGGAATGAATAAATGTTGCATTACACCTTCATAGACAAATGTTTATGAGAAAAGAAGACACAAAAGAAATTACTTCCTGAGGTGTTTATTTTGTGAAAATAATTAAAGACAATTCAAGTTATGTTTTCAAAAACCAGAAATTTTCTTTTGAGAAGTTAAACTGCACTTCACCATTTGTATATAAATAAATAATAATGACAGGGCAACTGTTCCCAATTTCAGTAATTAAAAAATAGAATTTCACGTACTTTCTAAAAATACACTTCTCTGTGCTATCAATGATTTCCAAATCTATTCATTTCATTGCTCATTAAATCTACACTACATCTACTGAATTAGAAGAAAGGATTCATATATGGACTCCATTTAAAGTTTAAGAAGTTCAAGGAGAAAGACCGGAAAACTCAAGCCAGGAATGCAGTTCCTCTTGATGAAACATCACAAAGGTACTATGTACTGTTGATTGCAGTTGTCATCCCTCTCCTAAGGTGAAGCAGACCCAGGATTGCAAATTCAAACTGTAATGGAAAGAATCAAAGGACATCAAATCAAGGTCAGCCCATAAGGGAAGAGCATATCCTCCTCTACTGATTCAGTGCATATCCTTTTGTGTTTTAAGTGAAAGAATATTTCAAAGTGATACTCACTAGTCTGTTAATTTTCTCTTGTTGCTGAGACAAAATACCTGACACCCAAAATTAAGGAAGGAAAGGTTTATTTAGCTCACAGATTGTAGAGGTTTAAGTCCATAATTAGCCGGCTCCAAGGCAGAGTGGCATGGAACAGGGGCAACACTTAAAGGCAACAGAAGACAGAAAAAGCAACAAGAGCAACAGGGGGTAGAGAACAGGCCTCTTTTCTTCCCTTATATTGCAAGCCGGCCGTCTACTCCCCCAAGCATCTCCATGCCCTCCTGCTGCACAGTATGAGGATGTTTACAAAGTAAGGACCCTGGCTACCTGCTGAGTCCCTTAGTTAAACTCTAAACTCAAATTGACACAATGTATCAAACTTTACAATCCACCCCTTGTCAACTTGGCAACCAGACACACTTCTTTAAATCAGTTTCCATATACAAAGACATACTTATTCTTAACATTTCACCACTTGAACATAACACAGGTTTAAAAATCTTTAAGAACCAGTATTAAGTCAATCAACATTATATTGCATTAGAACCATAACATTCTGTCCCTGACCTCTCAAAGACTCATGCACATCCCTTTGTACAAAAGGCATTTAGCCATCTGCAAGAGTTGCCAAAGTCCTAACAGTTTCAGCATTGCTAAAAATTCAAAGTCCCGAGTCTCCAAGATGTAAATCAATGCTTAAAGTTTTCTTTTTTCTTGCATTCTTGAATCTGGTAATCAGAATGACTGATCTGTAAACAACAATATGCAGTGTAACGGTCATTGCTGAACTCCTACCAGCTTGTTTGTTGAAGCTCTGCATCATTTCCAATTTTTTTTTTTATTACTTGTTACTGTCTTTTTTTAATCAACCTTACATTCTTATGTCTGGTGGACTGAGCAACTTCACTGAAGATAACTGTATGTAATGTAGCAACCTTTTTAATTCCTATCATTTTGTTTTGAGGTCATATATCATTTTTTGTTGTTTCTGTGTTGTTTTGATCTTGTCTTCATTGTTGTTTTGTTAGTTTTTAATCTTGAAAATAAAAAAAAAATGCAAGGCAAACTCCTAGTTGCAAACACCTGTACAAATGAAAAGTTGGACACTTCCAACAGTCAATGGCACAAAAATAAGCATTTTCATTCCAAAAGTTACAAACAAGGAATACAAAGGAATGGGACCAAAACAAGTCCAAAATCCAGCAGGGCAAACATTAAGTGCTGTAGTTCCATGTTCAGCATCTGAGGCAATCTGTGGCAATTTGTTAGCTCCAGAAAGCTTGGATGACGCCATCCCTATGGCACTTTTGGTTGTTACAGTTCCCACAGCTTTTCTCTTAGGCCAACTTCGCTCTCTCCTTGCAGCTTTCCTTAGACAATCCATGTTCCTGGCTTCTTCAAACTTCTGGAATCTCCACTACACCTTTGGCTTTCCATGCACAGCTTCATACACCGCTCTCTCAGGGGCACACTGCGTGGCCACCCAGGACTTCTGATATCAAGGTGGAAACCATCTTAACCGCTTAACTCTTGTATTCAACATGCACCTAAAACCAGCGCCATGTGGATGATGCCAAGGTCTGCTGCCAGTTGGAGCAGTAGCCAGGCTTTCCTCTCTCTTGGCTGTAGGGATTGAGAGCCTGCATCATGGCGCACTCTGACTCCAATTCTGAGGAACAAATTTTCTATGTTGCTGGCATTCTGGAATATGGTGCTCTGTGGCTTTCTGCTCAAAACAAATCTTTCACTTTTGCATTTTTGAGGCTGAAAAAGGTGGAGATTTGCTGCTTCTTGTGATGCCCTTAGGGCACATTTTGTAGTCTCCAGTTCCTGCTTAACAGTGAAGATCTCCTCAGCTCTATCTTTGCAGTCCATAGCTCTACTGGAGCTGCCTTTCTGGCTAAACTCACAATGGTTTCAATCAGTCTGTTGGGCTCTTTGCTTTTGATTCACACCATAAATCTGGCTAAAAGCCCCCAACAATAGCCATGCTGTCTCCTCAACATTTGACTGTCTTGAAATTCCTTCTGCCAGATTAATTAGTCTACCACCTTTAATCTCAAACTCAGGCAAAAATCTCTGGACACAGCAAAATGCAGACAATCTTTCTGCCAAACTATAACACCCATCCTCTGGAGTCTAAAAATCCAAAGCAGTCCTTCCAGCAGAAACCTCCCAAGCCTGGTCTATCCTGGCAGGATTTCTATCAGCCTTCTGGTCCTCTTGAATTCTGACCAGAATCTCCCATACAGAACAGCCAAAGGTGTTCCATCTCTATTCCTTCAGGCAACATCTCTGAACCTTTCCAAACTCTTCTGAGCCATTTTGAAAGACTCTTGAACCACATGATCAGGTATAGTCACAACAACCCCGCTTCTCCAGAACCAAATTCTGTCTTCGTTACTTTTTTCTCATGGCTGAGACAAAATATGCAACATCCAAAATTAAGCAAGGAAAGGTTTATTTGGTTCACAGTTTGTGGAGGTTTCAGTCCATAATCAACTGGCTCCAAGGAGGGTGGCACAGCAGAGGGGCAACAGTTCATAACAGCAGAAGACAGCAAAAGTATTCAGAGCAAAGGGGCAGTACAAGCCTCTTTTGCTTCTTTGTAAGATGGTTATCCTCCCCCCCCACCCAGGATCTATGCAGCACATAGACCATCCTCACGCCCTCCGGTTGCACAGGATGAGGATGTTTACAGGGTAAGAACCCTGGAACCCTCCTGAGCCCCTTACTTAAACCTCTAAACTTCTCAGGTTGACACAATGTATCAACTACTACATCACAGTATGAGGAAACAAATAGCAATAGTCTTCCACTGGATGAAGAAAGTCTGGTAAAGTAAGTTTTCCTGCTAAATGGAGAGTCAGCTTTTCTGATGATCTATAGGACATAAGTGAACAAAAGTGAAGCTCTGTCACATCATGTTGAAGTTTGGGGCTTATTTTGCAAAGGGAAAAATGTAATACAGGACACATGTTTTATAAGATTATTTATAAATTATCAAAAAATGATAAACAAAAGAGTACAGGAAATCTGTCCACACACTAAGACCAAGGAATCAAGTCGAGGGTGTGGATGCCACAGAAATGTCCTGCATGAGTCCAGTTGAAGATTTAAAGCTCCTAACAGTGCCTCCCAGGAGTCTAAATGGAGGCCTAGAGCCCATAAGGATATCTCATGTAGGCCTGTTGCACAGATATGTGCTGGAAAACGCAAAAGTGAGGGGTGAAATCTAGGAAGCCTGTACCAGTGGGATGAAGGATCTGTGCTAGCAGGTTGAGGAATCTGCCCTGGAGCCAGGAAGCAACATGCAAAGTAAGAACTAGAGCTCCCCTGAAAAGCACCACAGCCATCCTCAGCAATAGGGAGGCCCTGAGCTCGTCCAATGACAGAGACAGCTGAGTTCTCATCAGGGAAGCCAATGCAGCAAGCTTGTCCAGGAGACTGACAGTGCACCATCTTCCCTGCCAGAGCCAGGAAGCCATGGTCAGAGTTAGGGCCAGAGCTCCCTCAAAGTAAACCAAACCAAAGCCATTCTCAGTGCCAACAATGTCCCCAGCTCCTTGAAAGGTGAAAACAGCCAGGTTCCTCATGAAAGCCAGCATGGCAAGCTCCTCCAAGAAAACCAACAGCTCCTTACAGCTTCCCTCCACTTCCAACAGGCTCCCAGCAGTTTCTACCAGCTCCCAACAGCCTTGATTCTTTTTCTCCAGTTCTGCCTCTTATACTGCTGGTAACAATCCTCCAGTGGACCTCCCACACCCAGTGCCAAGCTTACTCAGTTCAGCTGGGTGTTATAAGTCTAACCCCCGTTGTCAATCTACCACACATGGTTTCAGATGCAACAGAAGTTGTTCATATTTGGACTAGAGGGAAGAAAAGTAGATGGCGATGATGACCAATGTTCTCAGACTCTGCCAGCTGCGTTCTTCCATGAAGCCTACCTGTTTCCAGGAAGATGATTTGTCTCTTCTTTGTTTTCACCAACACTGAATATTATTACCAATGAAATCCAAGGTAGAGCTCAGTCCAGTCATACCTTTTCACTCTCTTCCTTGTCTTTACCTTCTTTTTATCTAAAGAAAATGAAACAGACAGGACCTTCATGTTGAACTTTTGCTCTTTAGGTACACTTGGAGATAAACTCTAGACACAGTCTTTGGTTTTCTAATTCTAAGAGATTAACTGATTTTATGCCTATGCACCACAGCACATACCAGTATACAATGGACTCTGAAAGCAAAATTAATATTACATGACTATCTTGCAAATTTCTTAGAATTTTAAAGTGGGCAACAATACAGCTCTAATGGCAATAGTTATCATGGTTTTAAATAGGACTCAGTGACTGTAACTGATTGACAAGATCAATAATTTTAAGATCAAATAGAAACAGTCATCTCTTTTATTTCTTTAATCGAGGCCTCTTTGGTATATACATATGCCTACAGCTAGATCTTGTTTTCCTTCTGTAGACAGTGATTCCTGCTGTGCGCTGTTGAGAAAATGAGAAGACAAAGTAGAGAATCAACTGGAGGAAAGAAAGCTTTAGCTGACAAAGCTTTAGAGCAGATCAATGGAATCTGGCTAGTGAAGATATCTTTAGTAGCTGAGATAAAATTTTATAACCACTGTAAATACTTGCGTATTTTTGTGTCTTCCTTTTCTCAGTTTTTGGAAAACAATCTTCAAAAGCATGCAAGCTTTTTATGACGTTTGAATGAGTATTTCTTTTATTGTAACACACATAGGTTAGCAAAGTAATAATTCAAAGATACTGTAATTCTATAAACATTTTACATATTTATTTAGAATATGTCCACAGAGGAATTAACTTCTAAGAACTGAAAAGCATAAAGGTAATTTCAAGGTGGACATATTATTTCTTGATTACTTGATGCTTAAAGGAGTTACTTGATCTACAGTTATCTTTTTATCAGTTGTTTAAACAGGTTTTCCCATAAAACACAGGATGTATAAGGCTGATATGCAGCAGAGATATTTGTTTAATAGGCCAAATCATTGATATGGTATTATTTAATGGGGTTCACAAAATTTGCATAACAGAAATAATTATGTGTTTAAAATTTCTAGTAGCATTCACTGAAATATTATTTGAACTATTTTAGTACCCTTTTGTTTATTAAAAATAAACTTAATGAATATCCTTCTAACTGCCTCTTGTTCACATGAGAAAAACATTCCAGCAGTGTTGCTTTAAATGTGAGATGTAAAAGTAAATTATTCAGAAACTAATTTAATGCCTGTGTGGTTTGTTTACAAAAGAAATGATCTGATCCATATCATTCACTAAACTTCGAACTAAAAATCCTGTCGACTGAAATTCTTGCTTCAGAAATAGGATTATTTTTACTCTATCAACATCATTTCCTAGATTAAATAACTGTTGTGTATAAAGGCTAGTGATTCTGTGTGCAGCTATTAAAACTCCAGCAGTATGCAACTTCTTGAAACATTCTGATTGTGAAACACAGAGTCATTTGAAATTGCATATTGTGAAAACACTCAAGTATGCATTAATTCCAAATTGAATTATGGGACATACATGAATTTTCTTTTTTTTTATTTTTAAAACATAAAAGTACAAAAACATATTGACAAACAGACACCAATTATCATAAAAAATAGTACAATCACAACTAATCTATACACAAGGTGATATGGTCTCAACAGTGGTTATTGTTTTATCCATTGATATCTTCAAATTGTAAATGTATGAACACATATACAGACATGCAAATTTAGTCAGACAATTAATCCTCTCAACAACAGAAAAAACACAAAAACCAAACATCGAAAGACAAGAAACAAAACAGGCAAACAACAACAGCAACAACATCAACAACAAAAAAAACACCACTAGTTGCTGCTTTACATATTGATATCTTCGAAGTGTGTGTTCAGGATAACACATACAGACATACAAGATAAATCAAATATCCTGTCATCGATTATTGCTTAGCATAAAGTGATATAATACAATAGTAGAACCATGTTAGCCGTACTGCATATATGTATGTTCATATATACATACATACATTTTTGTCTTTCTTTTCTCCTTTCCTTCATCCCATCTGTTCTTTGTTTTTGAACAGATTTCCTTCATGTCTCTTAATTTATATTCCCACCCTCGGGTTCTTAAACCAGTGATACAATACGTTGCCGGCACATGTATCGCTGATTTATTTCACTTATGAGTATGGACTCCAGTTTTGTCCACTTGCCTACAAAGTCCCCAAAACTGTCTTTCTTTATAGCTGAATAATATTCCATTATATAAAAAGGCCACAATTTTTTAATCCAGTCTTCTGTGGGTGTGCACTTGGGTTGCTTCCACATTTTAGCTATTACAAATTGTGCTGCTATAAACATGGGTGCACATATGTCAGAGTGATATGATGTTTTCAGATCTTCTGGGAAAATACCCAGAAGCGGAATAGCTGAGTTGAATGGAACCTCTAGACCTAGTTTGCTGAGAAACCTCGAAACGGCTCTCCACAGTGGTTGCACCAGTCTGCATTCCCACCAGCAGTGTAACAGAGTCCCTATTTCTCCACAGCCTCGCCAGCACCTGTCATTGGATGACTTTTTCATACTGGCCAGTCATACTGGGGTGAGATGAAATCTCGATGTCGTTTTTATTTGCATTTCTCGAATGACTAAGGATGTGGAACATTTTCTCATGTATTTATTTGCCATTTGTATTTCTTTGTCTGAGAATTGTGTATTCATCTCAGATGCCCATTTCTGGATTGGGTCTTTGAATTTGGACAGGTACATGTTTTTTAATTCTTTGTATGTTCTAGATAGAAGACCTTTGTCTGAGGGACAGC